>CAUYQV010066592.1:0-14971 GCA_963574575.1 Galagoides demidoff
CCTGTGGTCCCAGCTACTTGGGAGGCGGAGGCAGGAGACCCGCTTGAGCCCAGGAGTTGGAGGTTGCTATGAGCTGTGATGCCATGGCACTCTACCCAGGGGGATAGCTTGAGGCTCCATCTCAAAAAAAAAAAAAAAAAAGCTAGATGGAAGCCAGAGTGGGAGAGAGACCCTGAGATGAATCAGGGCAAGGTGTTGCTCGGATGAGGAGGTCCTGGAAACAGCCTAAACTGAAAACGCAGGGCTGGCCAGGGGCACCCAGTTGCTTGGAAACATCTCAGCACTCCAGTATGTGTGAGTAAGAAATACTTGCTTTTGCTGAGGGGCCCCCACCAACTGACAGCCACGTCTGCCTGGCAACAGTCGGGGTGCGGACAGCTGCAGCCCTCTCAGAAGCAATGCCAACCCAGACGTCACCCCCAGCCCGGGGCACAGGTGCAAAGGATCCACCGTGAGAGCAAAATTGGCAGGTGAGAGGCAGAAGCTTAGGCAACTCGCTGTTGAAAGAGAACCCCAGAGGGCCTTGGAGTCACAGCTTCCCTGTCTAAATCTCCACAGGCAGACAACCCAGAAAACACCCCCCATGACTCCCCCTCCTAACTAAGCCTCTGTCTACTCAGATATGTGCTTTTCACCCCCACCTCCTGGGGCAGATGACCCTGATGGCACCATCCAAAGTGAACAAATGGAGACTCTAACTACCTTCTGAGAATCCCAGCCCTGGGGTCACGGCTGTGCGCCTGCTGAGCGCCTGATGGCAGTAATTAGGATTTCGCTCTGCTATGAGCTTCCTGCCTGGCATCCTGATCATGCCCATCAACTTCTGGCAGCCAGGCCCCATATGCCCAGGTGGACTCTGCAGCATGTGCCTTCAGAAGGAAGAGATCTGGGACTCGGGAGACTCAAGGCATCTCAGGGATCCCAGCCCAAAGACAGAACAGGATGCTCTCTTGGGCATAATAAGCCATGTGGTGCCTGGCAGATAGGCTGGCAGAGGTGGAGGAATATGCCCAGCACTCCTGCCTGTTCCTCCTACTATGGGGGTACATGCTGATACCAGCCCAATCTGTAGATTTCCCCCCTGCTAGGCTGGCTCCAAAGTCCAGATCTCGAACCACTGCACCATACTTCCTGTCAAGGGTACAGTCAGTGGGGTCCTTGTCACTATGGGTCACTCCTCTGCATGCATTCAAAGCTCTTCACCATCTACCTGCAGCCACCCTGCCTGACCTTCTCGCCCATTGATTCCCTCCTCCCCAGGAGGCACCCTCTTTCTGGTCCTTTAGTTTCTTACCTCCCTGCCTTTGTACTTGAAATCACCTCCATGAAGACAGTCCATTCCACCTCCTCCACGGGGCCTTCCTGATGCCACCCCATCTGAAGTCCCCAGGGCCACTGACCCCTTAGCTCACCTAGCACTAGATTGTGAGAGCCTGTTCATCTCCTCCATTAGATTGGAGCTCCCTGATTCACCCTTATGCTGTGTGACTTTGGGAATGGTACTTAACCTCTCTGAATTTCCATGTCCTCAAAAATGGGTAATATTTATGGAGCACTTACTACATGCCAGGTACACATAAGGACTTTATGTGCATCATCTCATTTAATCCTTATACACCTACGAGGTGGGTACTATTAACACCCCATGTTACTGAAGAAGGAACTGTCACCACCATTAGGATTACCACCATTATCATTGTTACAACTCTGTCTGCCACAAAGCCCTGCACACAGCAGACATTCAAACTCAGTTAAATTCAAGTTTAGAGGATGGGCCTTAGAAAGGAAGGAATTCCAGAAACAGAGCCCTGAACATGCTCCAGAATGTTCAGGCCTAGCCCTGTCCTGGCTGGGCAAGATCATCTTTGCTTTCACTTCTTTCATCAGCCCTTCCTCTGTAGATGCTGTAAGACACAGAGCCGCACTGTGAACAGGCCAACTGGCTACATAGTGACCAAAACGCTGGGAGGTCCCAGGTGATTGCCAGGAGGCAGAACTGGGCACCTTTATAACCAGAGTTGCTTCAGGTTGGTTTTGCCAGCCCAAGGCCATAGGTCCAGATGCATCTCATCCAAGTTCTAACCCACTCAGTGCTTTCTAGGAGAAAACACATTTCCCAGAAGCCCCAAGGGCTGCTTGCAAGGTTCTCTGCCCATCACCCTTCAACCTGGATGAGCTGGGACTATGTCAGCACCTGGCCTGACTTTTCTACCAGGAGCCCCTAAGACTAACACTGATACCTGTGTCCCCGACACCAGGGAGGCTGTAGCACACCCACATGGGTGCTGCCCCTCATGTTGGACACAGAGGCTCCAAGAACTAAAGTGAGGGTGAGCATTCCTGCAAAACACTCATCTCAGAACCTGGGAGAATGAGAGAAAACGTCAGTCTGCTCCGACCCTGTCCAGCCATGGTTTGCCCTGCAGCAAAGTTGCCTGGATTTGTGGGGTCACCAAGCTCTTCTAACTCACCACAAATACCCCCAAACACCCCCAGAGATCTTTTCTTGGCACTCTGCCTCAGCAGGGACACAGGCAGTGCTCTGAACCTGGATTAAGTCTGTGCCCTGCGGCGAGTACCCAGGGGCTCCAGTGTATTGTATGTTTGCAGATGGACTCAGCTGGGCTACCCCTGCCCCTTTCACAACCTTTAACTTCATCTGGGGTGAAGGTCTCCCAAAGACCTCTCTCTCTTCCCCCTGGGGTCTCCCCTGTGCTGATGCTAATTAACGCCCAGAAACAGGCACTGACAGAACAGGATGTGGTCAAACCCTCTCACCAGTGGATCTGAGCCCTTTGTCCTGCTACTGGAGATGCAGGGGAGAGGGTAGAGAGGGCACCTCACTTCTAATAGCGCCTCAAGTCCTTCCAAGGTCCCCTTTCACAGATGGGAAAACTGAGGCCCTAAATGATGAAGTAGCCAGAACAAGGAAAGTTCTTCCTTCTGGAAAGCAAAACCAGGTATTCTGAAGCCATTTCTCACTATTCCCTGAGTGGAAAGAACCCACTTCAACCCAAATAATCATGTCCTTCCTTGCCCCAAACCCAAGAGCAGTGATAAGCCTAAGAGTCTGGAAGTAGAATTAGGTCTGTCCTCCTCAAGCATCTTTGGGGTCCCGAGGCCTGTCTCTCCTCCCCCCCTTGTGAGGAAGTCCTCAGAAGACCCGCCTTTGGTTGCTGAACATAAGATGGGCGGAGAGACGAGGGTTTTGGCTGCCACAGGGGAAACTCTGGGCTCAGAACTGCTGAAGTGAGTCACGGGCCTTGCTGGTAACAGCTGACGATCCCGTCTGCATTACAAAACCACAACAGGCTGTGGAGTGATAGCCGGCTGCTCTGAGTGTTGCTTCTGAGGAATGTTGTTGCCAGACAGGTTTATGAGGCATCTGTGGAGCTGAGTTCTGGAAACCAGGCCTGGGCAGTTGCCACAGCAGGCAGCCTCCCAGAAGGCCATGGCGAGCCACCACCCCTCCCCACGACAAGGTCTCATGCAGGACCACCCCCACCACGAACCTCACCATAATCCCTCTCAAGGATTTGTGGAAGTCAGCCACTGCCCCCAGGGCAGCCACCCACTCCAGGCAAGAGCTCCTGGGAGACCATGTCCCAGGGAAGCCATCTCTCCCCACCCCCACCAAGATTTGGAGTCAGGGAAGCTGGCCAGCTATCCCCCAGCCAAGTGTGTAGGAATCACAGTCAACCCTGAACCATAAATACTCCTAAGAATGGTAACAATGACAACAGCAGCTAACCCTTACACAGTGCTTGCCACACGAGACGTGCTAGAGCAGCAAGCACCTTTTTTTGCATTATCACAGACATTTCTTCCCTGTGACCGCCATAACAAATGGCCACCAATCGCATGGCTTAAAACAACAGACATGCATTCTCTCTCAGTTCTGGGGGCTAGAGGTCCAGATTCACGGTATCAGGGAAGCCATGCTCTCTTCAAAGGCTCTAGGCAAGAACCCTCCCTCTTCTCCTCCAGCTTCTGGTTACTGACGACCTTTAGTGCTCCTTAGCTTGTAGACAGATCACTTCCAGCTGTCTGTATCTCTGGAAGGTATCTTTTCTATCTATTAATGTCTATGTGTCCAAATTTCCCTCTTTTTAGAACACCAGTCATGCCAGATTTATGACTCACTCTAATTCAGTACAACCTCTGTATAGACAAGCAAAGATAAGGTCATATTCACAGGTTCTAGGTGGATGGTGAATTTTGGAGGGGCACTATTCAACTCAATACTTCACATATAATCCTTTCAACAAGCCTGATACTGCTCTTGTTTTCTTTTTCTTTTCTTTTCTTTTTTTTTTTTTTTTTGAGATGGAGCCTCAAGCTATCCCCCTGGGTAGAGTGCCATGGCATCCCAACTCATAGCAACCTCCAACTCCTGGGCTCAAGCGAGTCTCCTGCCTCCGCCTCCCAAGTAGCTGGGACCACAGGTGCCCGCCACAATGCTCAGCCATTTTTTTGGTTGCAGCCATCATTGTTGTTTGGCGGGCCCGGGCTGGGGATTCAAACCTGCCACCTTAGGTGTACGTGGCTGGAGCCTTAGCCGATTGAGCCACAGGCGCCGAGCCACTGCTCTTGTTTTCATCTTATACATAAGAGACTCAGAAAAGTTAAACAATTTGCCTGAGGTCACACAGCAGGGATTGGAACCCAGCCTCTGACTTTAGAAACCATCATCATCATTACCATCTCCTCCCAGGGGCCCAGTAATTCACCATTCACAAAGCTTTTCCTGGGTATCACACACTTTCCTTTTTGCTGGGACAATCTTGAAGGGCCTGGTTAATAGTTTACAAAGGAAACAGAGGCTCCATTAATTAGGTTGGCCAAGGGCACACAGCTAAGAGTGGCAGGGTCTTTGACCCAGGTAGAGCACGCTTCACCTAACAGGCACATTCCAAGGCCTTGCTAAGCCAGTCAAGGCTATGTACTCAGCGCCATCAGTGGCATTGCTGTGTTAACTGATAATGCTCACTTCGGCCACACCTGCCAAGCTCATAAAAGGTATTATAAATCTGTGGCTTAAATTCACCTCCTCAGCTATCAGCTCCTCATCCCGGGACTATTCTCTGCCAAGAATAAGACAAGCTGTTTCAAAAGCGACAAAATAGAGAAAAATTAGGTCAAGAATCCACAGAGCCTTCACACCTTACAGCTGTGCTATGGAGTCCGGGGAGACAGCAACAGGTGTGGCAGGCGCCATTTGCTCCAGTTGCTTCCAAACAGCCTGACTGGTAACCTTGTGCTAGATGTGGCTCCAGGACAGTCCAGAATTTTCTCTTTAATGTTCACACCTGTCTCACAGAGACAGTACTATTGGCACTTAAGGAAATCGAGGCTCAAAAGATGCTCAGTCTGGCAGGGCGTGGTGGCTCACGCCTGTAATCCTAGCACTTGGGAGGCAGAAGTGGGTGGATTGCCTGAGCTCACAGGTTCAAGACCAACCTGAGCCAGAGCAAGACCTTGTCTCTAAAAATAGCAGCCAGACATTGTGGTGGGCCCCTGTAGTCCCAGCTACTTGGAGGCTGAGGCAAGAGAATCGCTGGAGCCCCTGAGTTTGAGGTTGCTATGAGTTACGACGCCACAGCACTCCACTGAGGGTGACAAAGTGAGATTCTGTCACAGAAAAAAAAAATACTCTGTCTGCTGATACCCCATTTTGTTTCTTGTAGGCCTGGGGGAAAGTATGGAGGTCACTCTCCTATCTCTGTCTGTACGTGAGGGTAGAGGGACTCCAGGGTAGAAGATGGATGCCACCTCAGGCAGCCAAAGACGTCTTAATAGACGTGTATCACCCTCCCAACTATAAAAGCTCCACAGAATGGGGAGCTTACCACAGAATCCAGACTCCTTACCATGGTTAACAAGGTCCTGCAGGGCTGGCCCAAGGCCTACCAGCCTCAGCTCTGTTCACAGAGGGAATTCTTGCTCCCTCCAGACCTTCGCATTCGCTGTTCCCTCCACCTGGAATGCCATTCTTCCAATGCCAAAAGCTTCCTCATTCTTAGGCTCAGCCATCCCCTCCTGGGAGCGGAGCGGCCTTAGCGTCACTTGCCTCCAGTTATTCTCTATCTTATCCCCTTCATTGCAGTTAGTACAACCTGCAATTACCCTGTTCATTTTCCATTTGCTCCTTAATCATCTTTCTTCCATGAAGGCAAAGACTTTCTTATTCCATGCTGATCCCAGCACCTAGCACGGTGCTTTGCACAGAGTAGGTCCTCAGTGGATATTTGTTGAATAAACAAATGAATAAATTTGGGGAATGCAGAGCACACATGGATGACCCAAAGATTGGGAAAAGACTGGGCTGGCAGGTGGATGTGGCAAGGAGAGCAGCCTGGGAGGGCAACCCCAGGGGAAATGTCAGGAGTGTGGGGGGAAGGGGGACAGCTGGGTCTCAAGCTAGGACGACTTCCTAGAGGAGGGTAGCCAGACTCTCTGTGAGCCTCTGGCTACAGCCTTGGGCAGAGCAGAAAGCAGGATGAGCAAATAGGTAACCCTCTGGTGCTTCAGCTACAGACACCATCACAGAGGCCAGACCAGGGAGGAGTTTCTTAGTCCATATCCTGCCCCAATCCCTAACAGGGGCTTGGTTAGAAGAAATGTTTTGTTTTGTTTTTTTTAATTCAAAAGGTAAACTTTCTCACCCTGTAATCCTTTGTGTCCATTTGCTGGCAATCTGTCCAAAGTGCTGAAGGCTAATTGCGCCCTTGTTTCTTGTAGGCCTGGGGGGAAAGTACAGAGGTCACTGCTCTTATCTGTCGGTACAATGCAGGTAGAAGGACTCCAGGGTAGAAGACGGCTGGGACCTTGATGACAATGTGCTGACCTCAGAGTCCCAGAAGTTAAGACAAACATCTGCAAGGGAAACACCAAGAAAATCCCCCAAGGCACATTGGCCCAGGAGTTACAAAAATCGGCTCTGGGATTAAAATTCAGGGCCACCTCTCCTTAGCTAAGCAACCTCAGGCAAGCCCCTTAATGTTCCTGGACCAGCTTCCTCCTATGCAAAACGGGAATAATTATGTCACTTGTCCCTCAGGGAGCTGCTGAAGTGATGAATGAGATAATATACATAAAAAGCCTGGAAGGAGGTAGATACTCAATACTCAGGAGCACTTACATTTTATTACATTTGCTTTTTTTTTTTTTTTTTAACTTTTTCTTGCTTTATCTTTTTAACTCTCTCCTTCTGAACTGTTTAAGAGTAAGTTGCAGGCATAATGCCTCTTTACTCTTAAACATGTTAGCGTCTATTTCCTCAAAACAAGACACACTCTTTTATAACCAATGTACAATGATCATAATCAGGAAATTACTGTTGAAACATTACTAATCTACAGGCCGTATTGGGATTTTTGTCAGTTGTCCCAAGAATGCCCTTCATGGCCAAAAGAAATCAAAGCTCAGGTGTTTATGTTCAGTTATGTTCAAACTGTCTCCTAGTCTCCTTCAATCTGGAAAAATTCCTGAATTTTTTCTATGTACTTTGTGACAGCCATTTTTAAAGAGGACAGGCCAGATATTTTGTAGAATGAGGGACCCTATAGTCATGATTGGCATAGAACTGGCCCCTTGGGAGGCGGAGGCAAAAGGATCACTTGATCCCATGAGTTTGAGGTTGTTGTGAGCTAAGATCCCACAGTACTCTACCCAGGGTGACAGAGGGAGACTCCGTCTCAAAAAAAAAAAAAAAAATTACGAAAGAAAAGATAAAGAAGAAATAAATGTACAGACCCTGCCCTTGAAAGGATGCAGAGTCCTGGGAAGGAGCACACACCCTGTTGATGGCAGGCTTCCAGGGAGGGTTTGCCCGGTACTGTCCTAGTTTTAGCACTGAAAGTCTCACATCCTGGCAAATCTCTCAGCCCTGTGCAAGCCAGGATGGTGGGTCACCCTGTTTCCAGGCAAACCTTGCAAGCGAATGTAATGGGCACATGCTGAGCCTCTGTTGGTCCAGCGAGGCTCCCTGCCTCAGGGAAGCTGCTGTGGCTGCACTGTCAGCCAGGGGTGAGTTGATGTCAGTGGGCTGCCTACAGACTGGATGTCTCAGCCCACCCAACAAGAGCTGGGACAGTGACTTCCTGGCAATATAAGGTGTTCACTGCAGAAAAAAGATGGCAAAGCAGCTGCGTTGACCTTTGCCTGGATCCTTCCTGAGGCCCCTGCCCAACTGGCACCTCTTAACTAGGCCCTCGCTCAGCTTAGTCAAATAATTAACCTGCATCCCAAGCCTACTCAGTGATCACTCTGGCCAGAACCCAACAAGAAGCATGGATGGATGTCAGCAAGCTGGGCTCTGGCCGCGTTGACAGGGCACTTCCTGGTGCAGGAATGTGAGGGACAGCACAGCTCACCCAGCCTAGCCCCTGGGCAAGCCCAGGCTGCTCCGAGACTCAGATGACCTCCTGGAGGACAAGCCTCCTGTTCCCTGAGAGGAGTGAGCCTCATACCTGAATGAGGTGGGGGAGAGGCACCACTGTCCCTCCCTCTCCCACAAATGCCAGGCGTCTGGGTCAAAGCAAGATTCTGGCTTGCTTCCAGCCTTGAAGGGCTCTAAGGAAGGAAAATGCGGTTTGAGCTCCATTCATGAAAGCCTAGATACGCGTGATTATTACAAGGATATGAGCTTGCACGCAGCAAGCAGGCTGTTAAACACCGTTCAGGGAGGACGCCACTCCACTTAACTCCCGCCACTGCTGCGGGGACAACTGTGAGTCAGGCATTGACCTTGGCCACCTTCTTAATTTAGAGGAGTGGCAGCTGCCCACCCAAATTAGCTGCCCCGTGTTCCTCCTCGGTGCTGCAGCTCACACACTTCTATCTGCTTAGGTTCTTTTGAAAACCAAATTGTCCCAGTGCAGTGGAGGGTGGTTTTTTTATTTGACTGTTTTTAAGCCACACATATTCAAACGGTACAAACCATGGCAAAAAGCAGGTCTTCTCCTCACCCCAACCTCTGCCTTCTACCTCCCTCCTGCGAGACAATCACTGAGACCAGGGGCCAGAGGATCCTTCCTCAAAATTGTAGCCGGGTATAAGCCCACGCCAAAAAAAGTCCCCCTCCAACCCCCGAAATATTAGCACCATTCACACACTATTTCCCACTTTGCTCTCACACTTAACGCCTTTGGAGAGCCTGCTGCATCACACAGACTGGCCCTTCTATGGTTTTGCTTTTCTCGAATAGTAGACATATTCAATCGATTTAACCAGTTCCCCACTGATGATAATTAAGATATTTCTAGTCTTTCTGAAAACGACAATGCTTCAAGGAATGTCCTGGTACCTAGATCTTTGCTGTCATTTACACAGATAGTAGATATTCCTAGAAGAGAAACTGCTAGCATTATCATTTTTTAATTTTAGGTATTTAGGTATCTCACCCTTTTGAGAATCTGAAAATTTAAGAGTCCTCTCCCCAGGAAAAAAAAAAGCTATACTATTGTTTTGATTCAGTTTCTAGAAAAGAGGCTCAAAGACTTCTTATAAAGTAGAGAACAGAACACATGTAGAAAAATTGTATCCGACCATCACTTCTGTGTGTCAGTTGATTTGGTCATTACGCAGGAAGCAACCAGTTTGTTTGTTGTCACAGAGATACCAAGCAGAGTTCTGATCCTATTCCAGAAGTCAGATTCTTTGTCACACTTCGCTGCCAGGGTACATACCTGTCACTGTTGTCATGGTTCTTGACCCCAGACTCCGGAATGTGGCTGCAGAGAAGTGCAGACTGGGGCTGCCCCTTGTAATGGGGCACCGGGGCCGCTGCAGACCCTGCCCACAGCTGCTGTCTCCGGGCCGTGAAACCAGACCCCAGTGAGGAAGGCTCTGCAGCTCACACACTCAGTTAGGCTTTAATATTTTATGCCAGCAGCCAATAAGGACTCAGGTTCACAAGTCACCGCAGGAAATCTCCATGCAGAAAGCATAGCTAGACCCCCTCACCCCGCATTCAGGGTCCATATCGGTTGGCAGGGGTTCCGCAAGAGAAAAGCAAAGAAAGGAGAGCTGTGACAGCTTGTGGTTGGCAGGAGCCTGGCATCAGTGAGCTCAGGCCCTGACCTCAGTGCCTTTGGGAGCCAGGAGCTTCCCTTGCACTACAGCCACAGACCACAACTTGGTGTCCAGCTGGCTCTATCTGTGAGGGCACTGCCACCGTGAAGAGCTGAAGCCAGACAGCTGAGGGTCCTGGCAGACTGTCTGTGGGGCCATTCACTTGGTAGGGATTCATGCAAGGCAGTTACCACAAATCCGGACCGAAGCCAAGGAGCTGCTGGTGCCTGGCACGGGGGAGACGCCCAACACCTGTTACCACCGTCCCTTCCTACTCCCATTCCCTCAGAGTTCCTGGAGCTTAAACTCCTCCAGAGCTTCAAGCTGCCCATGCGACGTGTCACAGCCATTTTCTGTGGTTGAGCAGTCACAAGCGTGGGCTTCACCCACGAGGCTGTGGATAGCCAGAAACCGCTTTCCGCTCCCTGGGTGACAAACCTCCCAGTAGGCAGAGAATATATCTCTCACCCTTTGAAGAGGAAAGAACTAAGAATTCCCATTTCTGGAACTCCATCTCAGTTCTAGAAGTTTCCATCCTGACTACTAAAGCTGATTTGGCAGCTGCAGCTTATACCAAAAAAAGAAAAATATGGCGGCGACTGTGACTCAGTGGGTAGGGCACCAGTCCCATGTACCAAGGGTGGCGAGTTCGAACCTAGCCCCAGCCAAACTGCAACAACGACAACAACAAAGCTGGTAAAAAAATATATATATATTTAACATTTTACAGAGCACTCACTATATACCAGGTCCTAAAGCATTTTAGCTTTTATTTTTATTTATTTTTGAGACAGAGTCTCACTTTGTCGCTCTGCATAGAGTACCATGGTGTCATAGCACGCAGCAACCTCAAACTCTTAGGCTCAAGTGATCATCTTGCCTCAGCCCTCCAAGTAGCTGGGACTACAGGCACTCTTCATAACTCCCAGCTATTTATAGAAACAGGGTCTCACTCTTGCTCTACCTGGTCTTGAACCCGTGAGCAATCCATGTCAGCCTCCAAGAGTGCTAGGATTATAGGTGTAAGCCACCCACTTGGCCTCCTAAAGCTTTTTTTTTTTCTTTTGCAGTTTTTGGCCGAGGTTGGGTTTGAACCCTCTACCTCTAGCATATGGAGCCAACGCCTTACTCCTTTAAGCCACAGGCGCCACCCCTAAAGCATTTTAGATGCGTTAACATCTGTCTCCTCCAGATCCCTTAAGTTCTATTATTATCCCTGCTTTTTAAGTGAAGAAACTGAGGCACTGAAAGGTAAAGAACTTGCTCAAATGCACATAGCCTGTGAGGGCTGGGATTTGTAACCCAGGCAGCCGGTATTTTGCCTGAGGCCCTCTGGGGGGCTTTTCCCCTGAGCAGCCTCCAGACAGGAGGGTGGAGGAAGCAGGAGCTCTGTGTTCCTCCTCACCATAGAGCCTGTGTGTGTTCATCACTTCGCGTTTTTCTCAAGTTAGCTGGTGTCAGCTGTTGTCACCTTTGCCTCGGCCCTGTGAGGCAGGGAGCGTGCCAGTGACCCTTTACCAGGTGAGGATGCCTGCATGAAGCAACCTGCCCAGCAAGGCAGTGGTAGGGCTGGGACTCTGCTCAGGGCTGCGCCCGGCACTGCATGCGGAGGCCCATGTGCAGATGTGGCCGTGAGGAAATGGACTGAGTGGAGCAGAGGCCATGGTTGAGATGTGGGTGGTGGGAGGCGGAGAGAAGGAGAGACTTATGACAAAATCTCGCCTACAACTTTGCCAAGAAGATCTGCTTGTCATCATCTACCCAAGGGTGGCATCCCTGAAGAGACAGCCTAGGTGGAGCCTCATGGTACTGGGCCCAGGTCCAAGCCTAGGATCTTGCCCCAGCTCTGCCCCCGACAGATCCAGCCCTTTCTGTGGGCCTGGGTGGAGAGCAGCTCCAGATGACCCTCTGGCCCTAATCTAATGCTTTGTGATGCTACAACAGGAAGCAGGACTGACCCCAGAAATCCTTGCCCACAGTGGCCTTTCAGTAAGTGCCTAAGAAGCACTGGGCCCCTCCACGCATAAGCCCCTCATCCCTCAGCAGAGGGTGGATACGATGGCATTGCTAATTAAGCACTAACAAGACGTTAGGAGTCAGAGTTACCTCTATGCTAGCCTGCTATGGGTAGCAGACATGGCTGCCATACCCATTTTATAGATGAGGAAAACTGAGGTTCAAAAGCTAGTCAACTTGCTCAATGTCACCACAGACCCCAGCATGAGGCCAGCTTATCCAGCAGGGCAGTAGGCACAGTGCCTAGGGCACATAAAACTTTTAAGAATCCCCAAAATAGTCTAATTTCACTTAAAATCAGAAGAGGAAATATAGACTTACGGTCAAAAAATATTTTCACTTATAGTATGAATGTATTTATCTTTTTTTTTTTTGTAGTTTTGGCCAGGGCTGGGCTTGAACCCACTACCCCTGGTATATGGGGCTGGTACCCTACTCCTTGAGCCACAGGTGTCACCCTGAATATATTTCTCTTAGTACTAATGTAGTAGTAAAACCTATTTTTAAATTTTTCTTTTTAGCAGCTGTGTATAATGGCTTATGCCTGTAATCCTAGCACTCCAGGAGGCTGAGGCAGGAGGATCTCATCAGGTCAGGAGTTTGAGACCAGCCTGAGCAAAAGCAAGACCCCACTTGTCTCTACAAAACAGAAAAATTTCCCATATGTGGTAGTGCACCTGTAGTCTCAGGTTCTTGGGAGGCTGAGACAGGAGGATTGCTTGTGCCCAGGAGCTTGATGTTGCAGTGAGCTCTGGTGATGCCATTGCACTTTAGCCCAGGCAAGCAGGATTCCGTCTTTAAAAATAAAAAGTGAGGCCACGCATGGTAGCTCATGCCTATAATCCAACACTGTGGGAAGCTGAGACAGGTGGACTGCTTGAACTCAGGAGTTTGAGACCAGTCTGAGCAAGAGATAGACCCTGTCTGTATTAGCCAGGAGTTATGGCAGATACTTGTAGTCCCAGCTACTTGCTCAGGCAAGAGGATGTGTTGAGCCTAAAAGTTTGAGATTGCTGTGAGCTGAGATGTGACTGTACTCTACCGAGGGCAACATAGCAAAACAATCTCAAAAAAAAAAAAAAAAACCCTCTACTCTCTCTTATAGTGTCAAAGGAACCACGCGGGGCCTGAAAGGATCATAGCCAGATGTCTGCTCAACCATGGACATTAGCCCATCTGGTAGGCAAGTGGTCCACGCTCAACTCCTGGCTTTCCAAGAAGCCACTGGAGCAGAGGAGCCACATTTCAGAGACCAAGTCATTCACAGGAAGAAAGGGGTATAATGTAAGCCTAGGGAGGCATTTCTCCCTGAGCTGGGAAATACAGGAAAAGATGACCAAGATCATTTGGAAGAATATTCTAACTTCCTCAAGTGAAAGAACACAATTGACAGCTTCCACCATGGGAATTCCATCTTTGAAAGTCCAGATATGGCGGCGCCTGTGGCTCAGTGGGTAGGGCACCGGCCACATACATGGAGGCTGGCGGGTTCAAACCCAGCCAGCTGCAACAAAAAAATAGTCAGGCATTGTGGTGGGCATCTGCAGTCCCAGCTACTTGGGAGGCTGAGGCAAGAGAATCACTTAAGCCCAAGAGTTGGAAGTTGCTGTGAGCTATGACTCCACAGTACTCTACTGAGGGCAACATAATTAGACTCTGTCTCAAAAAAAATAAAAGTAAAAAAGAAAGTCCAGATATGGGCCAGGTGAACTGAGAGCAATGGCTTTGGAGGCACACAAATCTGGGTTTGGGGCCCCACTCTGCCATTTAGTTTGCTATGTGACCTTGAAAAAGTTCCTGTACCTCTGTTTTTCCTTCTGCAAAATGGAAAGAATAGAAATCCTCTACCCTCTTGGGGTTTTAGTGAGAATTGGCTAAAGTAAAATGCTTTCTGTTAATATCTATTAACAATGAAGAAGTTACAAGTAAAAGACGGAATAATAATTATTTGTTTGGGAAAGAAAAAAATTGACTTAACATTCCTAGGGTTCTGAGTAATTGTTATGCTGTGGGCTTGCCCAAGACATTGATAAATTTGGAGAAGCCACCAACGTCACAGTAACTGAGGTCACACCATGACATCAGCCTCCTTTTTCTCCTCCAGGTCTTTGAAGGGACAGTTCAGACAGGAGGTAGGGTTCTTGCTAATGAAAAGGGAGCCATGCCTTCAACTAAGGCATCACCGGAGTTGGAAATTCATCAGCCCCGGTGACGGTGACTTATGCCACAGTTGAGCCTTGCAAGCCCAGGATTACACAACCTGAGGCAGAAACCGTGAAATGAGAACAAAGCCCTGAGTAATAAGCAGAACTGAGGGATCAGTCCAGGTGAGTCGCCCTATTGCTCAGAAGGTGAGCCTGTCTCACCGTGGAGACCAGTGCTATACTTAGAACCACATCTGCTTACAGTAGGACGCAGAACCCTGCTAACCCAACAGGGGAGTTTCCCAAGGTGGTAGAAAGGCAGTGGGCACTCCTATGATGACAGCACCTCCTGTCTAGCTCTCCTGGGAACAATCCTTCCCAGGCTGCACTGCAGGCGTGGTGTCTCACACCTGTAATCCCAGCACTTTGGGAGGCTGGGGTGGGAAGATAGCTTAAGACCAGGAGTTTGAGACATGGGCAACATAGTGAGACCCCCATCTCTACAGAAAAATGTAAAAATGACCTGGATGTGGTGATGGGCTCCTGTAATCCCAGCTACTTGGGAGGTTGAGGTGGGAAGATTACTTGAGCCCAGGAGTTTGAGGTTGCAGTGAGCTATGGTAACATCACTGTATTCTAGCGGGGGTGACAGAGCAAGACTTTGTCTCAAAACAATTTTTAAAAAGTCACACTGTGCCTCAAGAGGCATCGCCTGGGATGTTGTTAATGCAGTTTAA
>CAUYQV010066593.1:0-10216 GCA_963574575.1 Galagoides demidoff
TGAACCCAGACATTTATCATCATTTGATCTTTGATAAGCCATTATATTTGCAGAAATGTGTTACAGCCAAATAAAAAGTAATGAAAGGAAAATCTAGGAGAGGAGTCAAGATGGCCAACTAGAAGCAGTTTCACCAGAGGCTCCTGTGCAGAGGGAGAGATACTGGACTGAAATGGACTCAGAGAAATGGAAAGTTAGGAGCTGGGCACAGAGAGAAGAAAGTGAGGTGCACGTCTTCCAGGCTACGTCATATGACAGGAACAAGAAAGCGCCCAACACCAAAAGGATAGGAGACTCCAGCACCAAGAGAATGGGAGACCCCTCCTCCACATGGGAACTCCATGGCGGGTTTTCCCTTGAGCAGCCCATAAGCTAGTAGGGAATAAAGGTCTTCTCACCTTACTTCATGGGAGAGTGCTGCTAAATCCCAGTCCTCCTTCACCAGTGTGGTCTCACTGCTGAACCTGGGCCACAGCAGGCCATCACCCTCAGTAGAGTGCTGTGGAATCACAGCTCACAACAACCTCACATTCTTGGGCTCAAGCAATTATCTTGCCTCAGCATTCCTAGTAGCTGGGACTATAGGCATCTGCCACAACACCTGGCTATTTTTTTTTTTGTTTTGTTTTGTTCAGCAGGCCCCTGGCCAGGACTGAACCCACCAGCCCCAGAACATGTGGCTGGTGCCCTAACCACTGAAGCATGTGACAGGAACAGGAAAGAGTCCAACATCAGGTTGGGCAGGGTGCTCAGTGCTGCTCATGAGACTTTGACTAAAACTTTGGTCCAGTTCTCTCTGCCAGTGGTGGTCCTCTGAGCTCAATTGGGTGGGTGTTGCCCAGTGCCTGAGTGACTGACTGGAACTCTGGGTGAGTGCTCTCTGCTGGTTGGCCCTCTGAGCTAGAATGAGTGGGTGGTGCCCAGTGCCTGAGCATTTCTGACTGGAATGCTGGGCTAGTGTTGTCTTACAGGTGGCAGCTCTCTGAGCTTGATTGGGTGGGTGATGTCCACTGCCTGAGTGACTTTGACTAGAACTCTGGGCCACTTCTCCCAGGCAGGTGGCCCTCTGAGCCTGATTGGGTGGGCAGTGCCCACTACCTGAGCTGACTGTAATGCAGGGCCAGTGGTCTCTGCCAGGTGGTGTCCACTGCCTGAGTGACTTTGACTGGAATTCTGGGCCAGTGCTTCCCACCAGATGGTCCTCTGAGCTGCTTCACCCTAGCATGGTGGAGTCCATGCTAACAGAGCAATTTTGACTGGAAGTCTGGGCCAGTGGTGTCCACTAATTCTTGTCACCCTGGAGTCACTGTCTGGGGATGCTAATTCACCACTTGTCTGCCTTTGTTAGAGTGGCAGTGGCATTGCAACCATGAGGGGTGGATTCAGCAGGGACAACTTATCAATTCAACAAAAAAGCATAATTAATGTACTTTAAAAAAGAAGCTGAAAATACTCATGGGGAGGAATCAGTTGAAGAACTCAGGCAACATGAAAAATTAGAGATCAACTCCCCCAAAGGATTTCAAAGGAGACACAGCAGAAAATAATCATCAACAAAAAAATTACTGAAATGTCAAAATTAGAATTCAGAATATGGATGGCAAATAAGGTGATTGGAATGGAGGAAAAGATGAAAATAGAAAACAAAATAATAGTTCAGCAGGTGTCTCAAGAACTTAAATTCAAAGACAAAGTCACCAAGGATATGGATATAATGAGGAAAGATAAGGCAGATCTTACGGAACTGAAAATGACATTTGAGGAGCTTCAAAATGCAGTAGAGACCCTCATGAAATAGAGTTGAACGTGGTGAAGAATCTCAGAAAATTAAGACAAGACTTTGGAACTATCCCAAGCATTCAAGGAGGCATAAAAAAGAACAAGAACAGAATATTCTCTGAGAGAGTTAAGGTATTATTCCAAAAAACCAAACATCTGAATTATAGGGATTCCTGAAGAAGAGGATGGTTCCAAGGGCACAAATTCTCTACTCCAAGACATAATGGTGGGAAACTTCCCAAGTATTGTGAGAGACATAGAAATTCAGATAGTAGGTAGAGAAACGTAAAGAAAATAGGCCAACAAGGACAATTAAAGAAAGTTCAGCCTCCAACATTTATGGCTACAGCAAACAGTAAACTCAACCTAATTCCTGGCCAAAAGAACATAATATATCACTTTAAAGGTCTATTTACCTCAGTTCTTTTCACTCAGTGCATCACATCTAGCTTTCAAAGAAACATTAAAAGTGACAGTAAAAGACAAAAAAACTATTTGAAAAGGCAGAGAAAATCAAAACAACAACAACAACAAAATATAAAAAATGAAAAAAAAAAAAAGAAAAAAACAGCAAGCAAAAGAACCAGGATCAGAAATGGCAGTAATGTTGAAATTATTAGATTGGGAAATTAAATAAACTAAGACTGATATGTTATCAGTGGTAATGGAAAAGGCAGACAACTTGCAACAACAGATAGGTAATATTAGCAAAGACAGGAAAACTAAGAATAAAAGCAAATGATAGAAAGCAAACTCATTATAAGCTATTGTCCTGGGTAGAATGCCATGGCATCATAGCTCATGGCAACCTCCAACTCTTGAGCTCAAGCCATTCTCCTGCCTCAGTTTTTCTATCTTTAGTAGAGATGAGGTCTTGCTTTTGCTGAGGCTGGTCTCAAACTCATGAACTCAAGCAATCCACCCGCCTTGTCTTCCCAGAGTGCTGGGATTTATTTTCTCTAATTCTAAAAGATAACAGTTTGTTTATAATAGTAACAGCCGCAATTTAGTGACCATAGCTTATGGACAGGCACAACAGATGATAACAATGTTATAATGGGCAGGAGGGAAGAATTGGAAATACTGTGTTGTAAGTTACTTGTAATACCTGGGAAATGGCAAAGTGTTATTTAAAAGTGGACTTGTAAATGTTGGACTTGTGGGTTATAAATGTATACTGCATATTCAAGAGCAAT
This sequence comes from Galagoides demidoff, assembly GCA_963574575.1. Classification (NCBI taxonomy): domain Eukaryota; kingdom Metazoa; phylum Chordata; class Mammalia; order Primates; family Galagidae; genus Galagoides; species Galagoides demidoff. The sequence continues at coordinate 2,976 of CAUYQV010066593.1, forward strand.
GAGTAAAAAAGTTAAAAAAGTATATAACTGATATGTTAAGGTAGGATAAAATGTGATATAAACAATACTCAATTAATACAGAAGGCAGAAAAAGAGTCAAAGATGAAGAAAAGAAGGAAAAATGGCAATGAACAGAAAACAGTAACAAATACAGTAGATATAAATGCAATCATATCAATAATTACATTACACATAAATGCTCTAAATAACCTTAGTCATAATCAATCAATTTAAAAGATTGTCAGAATGGATAAAAATCCAAGACTCAAATATATATTGTCTTCAAGAAACCCACTTTATTATTTTTTATTTTAATAGATTTAGGAGGTACAAGTGTTATTTTAATATGCAGATGAACTGCATAGTGGGGAAGTTAGGGCTTGTAGCATACCTGACACTCAAATACTGTGTACCCAATCAGTAATTTTTGATCTCTCACCCTCTCCCATCCTCCCCACTTCTAAGTCTCCAAAGTCCATTATACTATTCTGTGTGACCATGTATACCCATCACTTAGCCCCTTTTTATAAGTGGGTATATTTAATATTTTTTTTCATTCCTAAGATACTTTACTTAGGATAATGACTTCCAGGCCACCAAAATTGTGGTGAAAGACATTATTTCCTTCATTTTTATGGCTGAGCAGTATTCCAAGTTGTGTGTATGTGTATTATATTACAATATATAGAAGTGTTTGACTTCTATAATTACAACAGATATAAGATACAGTAAATAAGAAAACAAATGCTATTGGTATACATTGAGTATTACAATTTAAATGCAGATTTTTTCCTTTCTTAAAAAGTATACACATTTTTGGGGTACCCTTTGTATATATCACACATTTTCATTATATGCTTATCAGTTAATGGGCACTAGATTCTGTATCTTTGCTACTGTGAATTGGGCTGTGATAAACATTTGAGTGTAGGTGTCTTTTTTGTAAAATGATTTCTATTTCTTTAGGTATCTGATACCCAGCAGTGGGACAGCTGGACTGAATGATATGTCTACCTTTAGTTCTTTAAGGAATGTCAATACTGTTTTCCACAGAGTTTGTGCTAATTTGCATTGCCATTAAAAGCATATAAACAATTCCTTTTCATCACACCCATGCCAACGTTTACTGTTTTTTGACTTTTTAATAATGGATATTCTGAGAGGGGTAAAGTGATATTTAAACGTGGTTTTAACTTGCATCTCCCTTATGATTAGTGATGCTGAGTGTTTTGTTCATATGTTTGCTGGCCATTTGTCTATCTTCTTTTGAAAAATGTTCACAACTTCTGCCCACTTGTAATGGGATTATTTGTTTCATTTTTCTTGCTGATCTGTTTGAATTCATAGTAGATTCTGGACATTAGCCCCCTATCAGATGAACAGTTTGTGAATATTTTCTCCCATTCTGTAGGTTGTCTATTTACTCTGTTGGTTATTCCTTTTGCTGTGCAGAAACTTCAGCTTAAGTACCATTAATTTATTTTTGTTTTGTTGTATTTGCTTTTGGTGTCTTAGTCAGAAATTCTTTGCCTAGGTCAATGTCCACCAGAGTATTTCTTAAGTTTTCTTCTAGAATTATCATGGCGTCAGTTCTTAAATTAAAGTCTTTAATCCAAGTTGAGTTAATTTCTGTGAATAGTGAGAGATAGGGATCCAGGTTCATGCTGCTTCATGTGGCTTTCTAATTTTCACAGCACCCTATATTGAACAGGGTATCCTTTCTCCATTGTATGTTTTTGTCTGCTTTGTGAAAGATTAACTGGTTATATGTGTATGATTTTAATTCTGAGTTCTCTAAAGAAGCCCACGTTAAATATAAAGGCAGACTAAACATAAAAAGATAAAGATGTACAATACTAAAAGTAATTAAAGAAAACTAGAATCACTTTAGGCAATTTCAGACTTCAGAATAGCAAAAGTTATAAGTGATAAGGTAGTTTATTACATAATAAGATGTGTCAATTGTTCAAGAAGACATAACAATTATTAATGTGTACAGGCCTAATAAGAGACTGTCATGGCTTGGCACCCATAACTCAGGGGTTAGGGTGCTGGCCACATACACTGGGGCTGGCAGGTTCGAACCTAGCCCAGGCAGGCAAACAACAATGAGAACAACAGCAAAAAAACAGCTAGCCTTGTGGGTGCCTGTAGTCCCAGCTACTTGGGAGGCTGAGAGAAGAGAATCATTTAAACCTGAGAGTTTGAGGTTGCTATGAGCTGCGATGCCATAGCACTCTACCAAGGGTGACATAGTGAGACTGTCTCAAAAGAGAGAGAGAGAGAGAGAGATTGTCAAAGAGTCATTATAAAAGTTTTGAAATATCAAGAAATGTAAATATGCATGGACATAAACAAATGAGGTCCTTCTAGCAACACTGATAAGCCAAGCAGGTTGAAACTTGTACAGGTGAATCAGAAAGGATGCTGTTGACTGTGCTTCTTGGAAGTGAAATAATGGACTATAACACATTCTGTCTTAAAACTTTCATGGTGACCTACATAGAACTAGAAGCAGAAACTGAGGACTTGACTATTATAGCTGGAGATGTCAATACCCTTCTATCAGTTATTCATAGAACCAACACACAAATCAATAAAGATATAGGTGAACTGAACAGCATATTTAAGCAAATGAATCTAAATGGCATCTATGGAGTATTTCATTTAACAGCTGAATATATATAAACTACTCAACCATATGGAATGTTCATGAAGACAGATCATATTCTAGGTGATAAAACACACTTTTTCAAATTTCAATGAATAGAAATTAAAAAATATGCTTTCATATCTCAACCTAGAAATTGGTAGAAAAGTAGCTGGAAACCCCCCAAATACTTCAAGATTAAACAATACACCACTAAATAACACATGAGTCAAACAAGGAGTCTTGAAACATCTTAAAAATGTTTCGTACTAAATGAAAATGAAATACAGCTCATTGAAATTTGTGGGATACAGTTGAAACAGTGTGAAGAACAAATTAAAAACGAAGTGTGAGGGGGACCAAGATGGCAAACTAGAAGAAGTCTGTACAAAATGCTCTCACTAAAAGGGCTAAAGGTGGCAAGTGGATATCCACCTTTAGATTGATTGTCTAAGAGAGAGCATTGTGTATCAAAATTAAAGGCAACAGTAGACACTCAGAGTATAGGAGAAGGAAATGGGTGACTTGCCCTGTGGTTTGGAGATACACAGGGAAGATGGAGTGCACATGTGGGGAAAGCAAAATGGGGAGAATCCAGGGACTTCACACTTCCCATCCCTGGTCCATGATCATTGCTACCCCACCTGAAAAAGGGACCCTCCCTGCAGAAACCTATAGGACTGACATAAGGAGACATCTGGAAACTGTGCAGTGGCATTGCTCTGGAGATAGGGCACAAGAGTGAATAAGTGGCTCATGAATCCTGGACACCATGGTTGGCGATATTTTAAAATCCTAGACCTAGAGGTACTGTCTCTACCCAGAGGTCAGATCCACTGCTGCTTCTTCCCATTGCCCCTGCCATTCCAGGAATGGGAAGGGAGTGGGGAAACTGGGTACTCTCTTGAGTCTCACAGGCTAGAGTCTTCATGCTCCTACTGCCATGGGTAGGCCGACAATTGCTGCCACCTGTTGACATGGGTAGGACTTCACTCAAACTGGAGCAGGCTGCCAGTCACCAATGCACAGGGATGTGTACTGAGTTCCACTCAACCCAACATTCACTCTACAAACTCAGTGACCTGAGGACTTCATTGGCGAGCTCTCCAGCTGAAGCTTGCTGATAATGAGAATCACTGCAGCCCAAGGGTGAGGGTGAAGCTGCACTCAAGTCTGTGCAGGCTGTCAATTTCTGCCACCACTGGAGGGTGTGAGAAGAATTATACTCAAGCCACCCAGGGCACTAAACGCCACCACCTGCAGATCTGAGTGAGGAGGCTCCTAAGCCAGCCCAGACAGGCAATTGCCATTACACTCAGGCACGGGTAGAGATGTGCTCAAGCTATAATATGTTGACCACTACTGGAGCTGACAGAATTAGGTAGGGCATTCAGTCACTTTGAAATGTGGGGAGCACCAATGACAACCACAGGTGAATGAGGCAGGGGATATAGTAGTGCAACAATATTCAACACTCACAGTGCATCTACCTATCTCAGGGGTCAATCCTCCTGAACAGGCCACAAGTGCACCATCCAGGGACTTCTTCATTGCACTAAGTAGAAGAGTATCCAGCAGAGGAGAATAGGTGTACTGCAAGTTTGTCTGTTTTTAGTTGAAAGAAGAAAGTTCAAATGAGAGAAACCAGTTTAAGAATGCAGGTTATATGGAAAATAAAAGACGCTAATCAAAATAGCTCACCTGAGACACCAACTGACAGATTGTCTAGAATAGAAAAAAAAATGTTTTAGATGAAAAAGAAAAAAATAAACAATCATAGATTAGGTGTAATTCTGAGAGAAAGGTGCCAGAACACCAGAAGAAGCAGAGTACAATGAGAAGGAGAAAGATATTGGAAGAGATCAACTTCTGAGTTTAGCAAGAAAGGAAATGGGGCAATTTGTTTCTCCTACGTCTATCTCTCTGGCAGTCAACAGGTTCTTCAGCTGCTAGAGAGCCTTTCCATCCCTCAAGTCCATAAGCTACTGCTACCAGTGAACTAGGAACTTCTTGACAACAAAGTACCAGTTTGCCAGCCCCCTTGAGGCACTTTCTGCCATCACATATTTGAGCTGAGACAGAAAGCACCATATTGCTTTTCCATCCACTCTGTGTATTTGTCCTCTTCAGAGAGCTTCAGCCCCTCAGTTGTCATCTAGCTCATTCCCATGGAAACATTTCCCTACTCTGGCCAAACTGCGGGAGCCACAGTAAGCTGGTGGGTCCTGGGGCATCTGTGTGACGCTAGAAGCTGGACCCTCTAAACAGTTTGCCTTCTGGAGAGAGGAACATAGATGACCAGAGTGCTAGGTTTCCTCTATCCACACTCTTTTTCTCTCCTTCTCCTCCCCAATCAATTGCTGCCAGGAGAGATGATTGAACCAGGACCCTATGAAACTGCTGTTTCAATACCCAGCTGATACCGTGAGCTCCCTGATAACTGGTTCTCCCACGTGTTGCTTGCCCAGCTACTCTATCAGAGCAGGGCACACTCCAATGTAGAGGGACATGAAACTTAATGGAGCATTCCATAGGCAACTGGGGACCAGCACACTTCTCCCTGACATGGTGAGTGATTGATCTGTGGGGACTTGGTAACAGGCCTGCAGGCCAGATTTGATACCCCCAGGACTTAATAGTGTTGTTCAGGTGGATATGGGGAAGATTTGTGAACTAATCATGAGAGGTAAAAGAGCCTACATGGGCAGAATTGATTAAAGAGTGCAATGTGGGTCTGAGACATAGCACACTAGCAGAATACCCTTTTCCCTCCGAGAAGGTCATATTCTCAGCCCAGGGTAAGATCTTTGACATGGAACCACCCAGCCCATAGTAACACTGTTGGGGAGTTCAGCAAGTCTGAGATATTGCCTGCTAGCAGATGATGGAAGGAGACTCTGGAGCAAGGGAAGGACAACTTCAGCCCCTCCCTGATGGCTGTCCCTAGAAGCTGGTAGCAGCCTTTGAAGGGCACTGAAATAGCTACCTTACCAGATTTTGTGGAGCCTGAGGGAAAGCTCCCCAACCCAGTCTTGCCCAACCTCATTCCCACACTTGCCTCGGCTACACTGGAGAGTAAGAATTAACCTGGAAGTTCTAGGCTCCCACCCACCACCTGTGGCATTGGATTGTTTCTCTTGATGGGCTATTGAGGATCACAATTCCACAAACAAAACTGCAGCTGTTCCTTCTAGCAAGTGCCACGTACTGATAGAGGTCAATTTGCATAGCCTTTTTCAGTACTTACTGGTTCAATCACACAGCATGAAGTTGATTCCTACCTATAAGCACGATCTACTGTCTCAGAGATTGAACTGGGTGTGCCAATATAATTCACAGAATTGAATTGAATTGTATCTTAATAATTGTAATTATTAAGACCAGAAGGCTGGGGAAAGAGAAGGGATTTCAAATACCTCTATTCTCCCACATCAAAGAGAGACAGGGAATCTGGCCACCTACATAGCTGACCACTGCTAAAGCTTACAAACAACTAGTAACTGAGAAAACAGCCACTCTAAGAATAACCATAAATAAGACAATAATGCAGGACCTACATTGCCATCAAAGCACCCACAAGCAAGGCCAAAGATTCTTACCCAACACATGCTATAGCAATTCCATTATAAGTAGAGAGGTGAGCCTGATGTAAACTAAAGAAACTCTAAAAATAAGAAGTGATAGCTACCATGGGTGAAATCAGCAAAAGAACTCAGAAAGTATGATAAACAAGAGCAAAAAGACATCTCCAAAAGGGAACACTAGCTTTATAGCAGTGGATGCCAATTAAAAGAAAATACTGGAGTTATAGATAAAGAATTCCAAATATGAAAGAAGATATTCCACTGATTCCACAGAAATATAAAACATCATTAGTGATTGAATAGCATGAAAATCTCTATGCACATGAACTAAAAAGTGTCAAGGAAGGAAATGGACAAATTTCCAAATCCAAGATTAAGTCAGGAAGAAATAGAACTCCTGAAGATACTAAAAATGAGCAATAAGGTTGAAGCCGTAATAAAAAGTTTCCCTAAACAAAAAAAGCCATAGACCAGATGAAATCACAGAAAAATGTTACCAGACCTTCAAAGAAGAGCTGGTACCCATAGTGCAGAAAGTATGGAAGTTTCAGAAGGAAAGAATCCTCCTCAACTCATCCTATACAGCCAGTATCACCTTAATACCAAAGCCAGGAAGAGACAGACCAAAAAAGAGAGAAGTACAAGTCAATATTCCTTATGAATATAGACGAGAAAATCCTCCACAAAATACTAGCAAACAGAATTCAACCTCACTTTAAAAAATGAAGCTACCACGATGAAGTGGACTTTCTATTTTTTTTTTTTTTTGAGACAGAGCCTCAAGCTATCCCCCTAGTTAGAGTGCCATGGCATCACAACTCATAGCAACCTCCAACTCCTAGGCTCAAGCAAGTCTCCTGCCTCCACCTCCCAAGTAGCTGGGACCACAGGCGCCCGCCACAACACATGGCCATTTTTTGGTTGCAGCCATCATTGTTGTTTTGGCGGGCCCGGGCTGGGGATTCGAACCCGCCACCTTAGGTGTACGTGGCTGGCGCCTTAGCTGA
>CAUYQV010066595.1:0-43698 GCA_963574575.1 Galagoides demidoff
CCCCTGGGTAGAGTGCCATGGCATCACAGCTCATAGCAACCTCCAACTCCTGGGCTCAAGCGAGTCTCCTGCCTCCGCCTCCCAAGTAGCTGGGACCACAGGTGCCCGCCACAACGCCTGGCCATTTTTTGGTTGCAGTCAGCATTGTTGTTTGGCGGGCCCGGGCTGGGGATTCGAACCCGCCACCTTAGGTGTCTGTGGCTGGCGCCTTAGCCAACTGAGCCACAGGCGCCGAGCCTGTTAATTTATTTTTAAGAGTGATCTGATAGCAGGTAAACCAGACTTTCCCTAATGCTGAAACATGAATGCAACTATCAGGTGCTCAGGAAATATTTCTCAGATAAACACATGCAATCAGGTTGCTCTGAAACAACTACACATAGGAGATGAGACAGTAAAGGAAGACTTGCTCCTGGCCCTTGAGTCTCTGCAGCCTGGTCAGCCCCCCAGCAGCTGAGGGCTGCCTGCCTGCCTGTCCCATCTTCCCCCCTGAGTGGGAGGGCTCATGTCTATGTGGTCACCTACACACTGGCCACACTCAGAGCCCCTGTGGGAGGGCGGGTGCTTATCCCACAAGGATTCATGGAGGTCAGGCTGAGTGAGCTGCCTACTCCTGGCTGAATGTCAGGCTCTGAGGACGACAGCCCTGAGCTGGTGCCATCATCAGGCCATTTCACAGATGAGGACACTGAAGCTCTCCACTCTGGATGCTCCATCCCTGGCCTCCATGGCCACTTGTGCCCTATGCCCCTGCAGATCAGGTCCCACCCATTTCGACCCTCTCTGAACCTCGCTTTCCTCAGGTGGTAAAAAGGAACCACAGGTCACTCTGAGAGAGTTCCTGCACTGCCAGGGAAATGCCATCCTCTGCAGGTTGTTTGGGTCAAACTCCCAGGTTGCTCTTGGCCTTGGCTGCCCATACTGGACCAGTCAGGAGGTATCTCTGCCTGGCAGGGACAGGGGTGGCAAGGAGAGGGCAGGGGGTGAGACAGCAGAGGGAGATTGGGTATGTGTCACACCTGCGGGGGGGGGGTGGTATGTGCATCCTGGGAGGAGCTGAATGCAGGTGAGCTCAGGTGTGGGACCGCGTGGAGTGGAGCAGATGGGTACCTGTCCTGAAGTTAGAGTCCTGGGCAAGGGCAGAAGGGATGGGAAAGGGGGTGCTGGATGAGTCCTCTCCTGGGCAGCTAGTGGGCAGTGGACTCTGCTGGCCACCTCTCCGTGCTTTGCTGAGTGCTCCCCAGTCAGCCCCCATCTGGCTCCACCTCTCGGGCACCTTTCTACATCTATCCTTTCTGGGAGTTCCTTGAATAAAGGCATGACAGCCACTGTCCTGGCTCTGGTGGTTCTTGGAAGAGGCCCATGTGGACTTCCCTAATTCCCTTTTTCCCTTCCCACCTGTTACAATTTCCAGATCATGAATCAGTCTGTGAGTGCAAATGGATTGTTTCATATTGTTCCCGAGTCCCCATGAAGATACGTCTCACAGAGTTGGCCAGGAGCGGGCCAAGGAGGTCTAGGCAGGGAAGCCCCTCTCCTGGGCCTTCTCCTGGCCTTGGTCTAGAGAGGACACCAGTGTTGCCATGGCAGTCTGTGGCTGACCACCAGCCCCACCCCACCTGGCTGTGCAGCTGGCTCTCTGCCAGTCTGCCCTTATGTCAGGAATCACTTGTTCTCAATTTGCTAGGACACATTAGCCAGAGAATGGCATGGTCTGGTTCAGCCTGGCTTGCCAGCCTGAGCAGTTCTTTAAGAATTCTATTTCCATTATGTCCATGATCTGACCCTCATCTGTGACACTGAGGCAGAGCCCAGCTTCCTTCCACACCAGCTGGGAGGTGCAAGCCCTGGTTGCATCGGCTCCCTGAGGCAGGCACACAGTGACACGTGAACAGTCCTGGACTTTACATCTTATTAACTAATAGAGGCCCAGGGACTCAAGGGTTGTTGGCAGAAGCCACAGGAAGCTAGAGTCTAGGAACAGAGCTTCAGGGAGAGGCCCCAGTCCCAGCCTCCCTATAGGCAGTTTCTCTGGTGGGACCTTACTTATTGCCCTTCCGACTGGCTCTCCTGGTGTTTGCATATCTCCTGCGTTAGCATCTCCCCACCTGCCTGATGTGTGACTTATTCCACATTCTCCCCAAATTCTCTTTCTTGCCAGGGTAGCCAAGGGAGTTGCTGTCCTTTGCAATCCAGCCCCTGCTGGTTGTGTAGGCCTGTCTATGTGGTGCCTGGGGACTTGGTTGGAGAAGTGAAGCAAGTAGCCAGGTGACCCAGCACGGAAAGCACACACCTCGAGAGTTCTGTCTGCCCATGCCCACCCTCTCCCCACCACCTGGTATAGCCTGCCGTGTTGTCCCTCCAACCACTCGGTTCACCCCCATCACTGACCCTATTTAATTGTATCTGACAGAGACGCAGTTGAGTCATATTTAAACATGGCAATCTCGGTTGATTAGAAACCTTGTGCACATTTGCTCCTGAATCAAACATGCTTGCCTTCTATTGTTTGTTTTTAATGGCAAAAGAGAGAGGACACACAATGCAGTTGGGTCCTTCTAAAATCACGGTCTTTAGAAGGAAAAATCAGTCATAACACTACATTTCACTTATTTTCCCTTTGGGCATTCGAGGTTGTCACTTCCTCAAAGATTGCCGGAGGTTAAGTCATGGCAAAGCCCTCGCTGTCCCGGGACACAGTAGGTATCAGGTGAATGGAACCTTATGGAGGTCATGCTCCAGCTGGGACCTGGAGACTGCCCCCTGCCAGACTGGAAGGTTGGCCCAGGACACCAGAGACCAGGCCTTCTCCAGGTGTGTTTAGGGCTAGCAGTATCAGGGTCGCTTGGGAACTAGTTAAAATGAAAACTCTCTGGGCCTGGAGGCAGGTTCGGCGTGTGTGGTGGGGGCAAAAACACACCCTACCAGGCCCCCCTGGATACTTGCTGTTGACCAGGAACTGCCTTCAGTGAGGCCAGGACTTGGGCAGGGGGGCACAAAGCCAGTCGGGTAAAGGCTTAACCCCTGTGGGACTCTGGATCCCAGAAATGGTTTCCTCGACTGGCAAATAAGAATGCTGGGCAGATGGAGCTCCAAAAGTGCTTGAATCTGCTCAAACCCTCGAATCTCCCAGAGCAGAGCTCTTAGGCAGCAGTGAAAGCTGCTCTCCCCAAGCAGGGCAGAGGCACAGAGTCTCGCGTGGAGGGTAGCAGTTGGCGCCTGTGACCCGTGTCGGTGCAGACGCGCCAGGTGCGTGTACACTGCGCGGTTTCAGAAACGTCCCGGGCTCCCATGAGCCAGGTGCTCAGCTGGGCTCTGATCAAGCCTCCGATGGTCCCGCGGCCACCAGCTGGTATCTGAGCACGGCTCTGGCGTGCGTCTGTGCACCAGTCTCGCGGGTCACCAAAACACGGGGGTGGAAGGGGCGGACACTCAGATGCCGGGGTCCTGCACGTGCCCGAGTGGCCGGCTTCGGGGAGGCGGGGCGTCTTGGCGCTCCAGGGCGGTACAGGGCTGGTACCTGGGCGGAGCTCCGAGTGGCGTTAGCAGAGCGGGGCTCGGCGGCGCGGCTCGTTGTGCGGGCTGGCTCCGGGCGCCCCGGCGGCCACCATGCTCGGTGTCGTGCACTTCCTACGGAGCTTCTTCAAGGTGAGAACCCGAGGCCGGCGATCCGCGATCGGGATTGCGAGTAGAGAAGGAAAGCTATGACCCCGGCCATCCGCGGGGCTCCAGCGGGTGGGGGGTACTCCCGTAGCTCCCAGCCGACCCCAACTTTCAGACTTGCCGACCCAAGGGGACTGGAGCCGGCGGCCGGGAGAGTGGGAAGGAGAGTTGCCGCAGCGGAGGCCCTTGACGGCGGCCCAACCGACCTCCCTGGCGCCGGCTGGGCCTGGGCGCTGGGGCACTCGCCGAAGCCCCTGTGGCTGGGAAGGAGGCTGGTGCAAGTGGGTGCTTGCGAAGTGCTCGCTATGGTTAATACTACCCGGGCTAAGAGTACCCGCGGGAAAAGAGGGCTTGGGTGTCCAAACGGCGGCAAGGAAATAGGAACCTGGGCCACTTAGACTTCTTCCTGTACAGGGTACCCCCGCGCGCACCGAATTCCTGGCCCGCTTGCCAGGCGACGGGGAGCCCTACTCTGCTGGGACCCTCTACCTCACCTGCTCCAATACGGACCCCAAAGTGGGGGTGGGCTCCAGCGCGCTGCAGGAGGTGTGGCCGGCTGTGGGTTGCAAGGTTCCACCCACCCAAGTGGAGAGCAGGTGGGCCATGGGATGGGGCTGGGCAGAGAAGTGCTGCCAGCCCTCAGCAGGACCGGCCCAGGAGGAGGGAATCCTGTGTGGGGCTGCCCTGGGTAGTGTGGTCGCCTTTCCCTAGACGTGCGGACCTGAGGACGGGACAGAGAGCTCTGATAAATATGGAGGCCAGAGGACCCAGGGTGGGACCTGAAGGAGCCCTTTCCTCAGCTCTCAGCCCCTGGAAGGACAGCTTGTTAATCAGCTCACCCCTGAGTAGTTAGTGTGTACAAACATCGGAGGGAGGAGAGGGGAGGCGGCCTCTCAGGAACTAGTGCCAGTGAGTGCTGGAGATGCCATTGAAGAACAGAGACCCCACACCTCCTCTGAATTCTGATTCCGTCACTGACAAGCTGCGTAATCTTGACACAGTCATGAAACCACTTTGGTCTTTGTTTTTCCATTTGAAAAATGTGGGTGATGATTCCATGAGTTCCAGGTTGGCATGAGGATCTTACATGTATTGGAAAACATTTGTGTGTTTATACAAAGCAGGAAGTCTGGAAACCTTGGTTGTTTCTCACCCGTGACAGTGGTGGCAGATGGTCACCCAGGTGAGGGGAAGGTGGTTAGAATCTGAGGCACTTCATCTGGCCTCAGCAGCTCTCATAGCATCAAAGTGTGGCTAGGGAAGAGGCTGCTGGACATTGCCGGGCAGCCACCTCCCCAGCTGACTGGGCGGCCTTTGGGAAGGTATTCCCATGGGTCACCTGTCCTGATATTCCTCACGTGTTCAGAGAGGCCCTTCCATACCTCCTGTCCCCAAGCCCCATGCCTGCTGTCAGGTCCCCATGGGTCAGGAGACCCTTCAGGTCTCTCCATGCATGCCATGGGACCCTGAGATGTGCCTCAGAGGGTCTCCCTTTCTGCTGTCCACCTTGGGATGGGCTCTGAGTGCCACAGCAGTCCATTCTGGCTGTGCAGGTGTAATTTGCAGAACCACGAGTAAACTCAGTTCACACTTGTTCTTCTCAGACACTGATTGTAAGGGGGGGGACCCCATGAGGCCACAGATGTGGGAGGGGACACCTGCTGAGTCACTTCCTCATGTCTCCTGGTCCTGTGTGGATGTCTCAATGATGAGTGCCCAAAGTGGGTTCATGACTGGGCTGAGAAAACCCACTTCATCCTGGGAACTTCAGGTCATTCGGGTGCTCTAGTCAGACTCTGTTAGCAGAGACAGAGCTGGTCTCCACCAAGGCCCATGAGGAAGGCAGTGCCTCAGAACCCAGGGCCCCATGTGTGACTTTTGAGGGGATGTGCTGCAGACTTTGCACAGCATCCAGATGTGTTGTGGGCATGTCAGGCACTGTAGGATCTACGGGGCATGACAGCCATAGGACAGAGCCCCTCCAGTGCAGATGGAGCCAACAGCCTGCACCTGCCATAGGCCCCACATAGAGTACACCCACTTTGGGGTCACCCAACAAGTGACTTGAAGCAGTAAATCAAAAAGGGAAACACATTGTTTCAAAAATCAGGAAGCCCACCCAACATTGTAGTGAGAAGACAAGGTCCAGGAGCATGTCTTTCACTTTCAAGGGGATGTCCCAAAATGGTCCAGATAAATGGACACCCGGGAGCCTTCCTGAAGTGGAAGTTCCCTCTATTTTCATAGAATCTGTGCACTATATTCCTGGTGTATATATATGCCCAAACACCAGGGTATCTTGCTACTTGCTGTCCTCCAACCCCTGTCACTGTGTAGTAGACCAGCATGAAGTCCTCTGGGATGGAAAAGTCAAGGTCTCTGCTGGCCAAATTATACACAAAGCTGAGGCAGGGCAATGAAGGGACATTTCTGCTCCATCATGGGAAGAGCAGTCTACTTCTGCTGATCCCCAAATACTGGGGCAGGAAACAAACACAGGTTCACATGCAGGCACATGCATGCACGCACACAGGTAGAATTTTCACCAAATAAGGTTTGTTCCAGTAAGAAGGTCATGTGTAGGACAAGAAAATCCAAGCAGTTGAGCCTAGAGAAGCCTGCTGGCATTCCCCAAGCCCCTGTGTCCTCTACACAAGCCAAGTCAGCCAGTCAAATGGGGTGCAGCAGGATTTCCTCAAGCTTAGTAGCAATTTCATAGTCATCAGTGATGGAATGTTGCTGATGATTCACCATTCTGGAGGGGAGAGGGTGTTCCAGACACTAGCCATTGGCCTTTCCCACCAGAAGTCTTTACACCATGGATCAAGGAGCTAGGGTGGAGTTTCTGCCAGTTACTGAGCATGTCTTTGTCATCTGGACACTCCAGAGCTGGGGACATTACCAGAGGACAGGTTTGGGATTCCAGTAGGTTGCTTTGGGGTAGACACAGAGCACAGTTCCATTTGTGACCTGAGATGCCTTTGTCTCCAGTGAGCCACACTTTTGGTGCATACTGGTGACATTATGAATTGCCAGGAGTAAATGTCAGTAAGTTCTGAAGGGTACAGATATTTCTCTGTCTACAGCAATGGTTCTCAACCTGTGGGTCATGACCCCTTTGTAACAATGAAAATACACTGCAGCATTAGGAAGGTTGAGAACCACTGGTCTAGAGCTTTTGGAAGCTTCATAACATGTGTCTATGATATCGTGGCAGATGACTAGCCTCCCTTTCATTCAGGGAGCTCTGCATCCATTGAGTCAAGTCTAGGAATTGGGCAAGGGGCAACGGAGTTTATTCACTAAATTACTGAACACTTACTACGTGCCAGGCATTGTTCTAGGCGCTCATGGAGACTCCTATCTACCATTCCTTATAAAAAGGTATTTTTACATTTCTATCATATTACACCCACCAAATAGGACTCTATTGGCATTGTCCATTGGTTTTACTCCTGTTGGCCTCATGGGTGATTTGCCACTGACAAAGAGCCTCAGCATGAGAACGTCCTGGTCCCACTCTGGCCGCTAGGGTGTCAGTGCTACCTCTGGCCTCTGTTGTACCAGCTCTGCTGTTCTCACCTCTAGAAGTCCCAACAATGAGAGGGTCTCCCATTAGCATCTCCACTTGATAGAGAATAATGCTGGTGGCAATCTTCCAAGATCTTGGTATTCTCCTTCCTAAGCATTTCTCGGTGGCTTGGGGTGGGGCATGTCTTTCTGGCTCTCCTAGGAACGCAGTTCTGAGTGGTGAGCAGCTTGCTCTTGATCAATCATGCCAACACCAGATCCCTTAAGAAAGTTGGGTTCTTTTTTTATTTCAGAATATTACAGTGGTACACATGTTTTGGTTGCATGGTTTTCTTTTGTATTTTTTAAGTCGAAGTTGTAAGTGTGCCCTTCTCCCAGAAAGTATTATGATGTACCAGTCAGGTGTGAATTTGCCCATCCCCTCTGCCCCTCTCCCACCTACTTGAATTTTGTTGAGTTTTGCTTCCATATGTGGAGGTAGATTTTCATCAGCTAATTTCAATTTAATTTATTTATTTTTGAGACAGAGCCTCAAGCTGTTCCCCTGGATAGAGTGCTGTGGCATCACAGCTCACAGCAACCTCTAACTCCTGGGCTCAAGAGATTCTCCTGCCTTCACCTCCCAAGTAGCTGGGACTAAAGGCACCCACCACAATGCCCCGCTATTTTTTGGTTGCAGCCGTCATTGTTTGGCAGATCCAGGCTGGATTTGAACCCACCAGCTCAGGTGTATGTGGCTGGCACCTTAGCCGCTTGAGCCACAGGCACCAAGCCAATTCCAATTTAGTACTGAGTGCCCGTGATGTTTGTTTTTCCATTCTCACGATGCTTCACTTAGGAGAAAGGATTCACACCCAAATTCTAGCAAACCTAGAAGTTGTTACAAAAGATACTAGGTCACCATTTTTTTTATGGCTGAGTAGTATCCTATGGGTATACATATACCACATTTTATTAATTCTTTTATTTACTGATGGGCACTTGGTTTGTTTCCACATTTTTGCAGTTGTGAATTGTGCTGCTATAAACATTTGAGTGCAAGTCTCTTTGTGATAAAATGTCTTTTTTTCCTTTGGGTAAATCCCTAGTAGTGGGATTGCAGAATCAAATGGTAGTTTCTACTTTTAGCTTTTTGAGGCACCTCCATACTACTTTCCATAGCAGTTGTATTAGTTTGCAGACCCACGAATAGTGTAAGGGTATTCCTTTCTCTGTATATTCTTGCCAGCATCTGTTGCTTTGGGACTTCTCGATATGTGCCATTTTTACTGAAGTTAGGTGACATCTTAATGTGGTTTTGATTTTCATTTCCCTGATGATTAGAGACATTGAGCATTTATTTATGTGCTTGTTGGTCATTTGTCTGTCTTCATTTGAAAAGTTTCTGTTCATGGCATTTGCTTAGTTTTTAATGGGGTTGTTTGATCTTTTCTTGCTGATTTGCTCGAGATCTTTGTAAATTCTGGTTATCATCCCTTTATCTGATGTATAGCATGCAAATATTCTCTCCCATTCTAGAGGTTGTCTATTTACTCTATTTATTGTGAGCTTTGCTTTGCAGAAACTTTTTAATTTGATCAGATCCCATTTTTATTGTTACTGTGATTGTTTTTGGTTTCTTCTTTGTAAATTTTTTGACTAGGCTGATATCTGTAAGAGATTTTCCAACATTTTCTTCTAGAATTCCTATAGTTTCATGTCTTAGGTTTCTAAGTCTTCTATCTGTCATAAATTAATTTTTTTAAGTGGTAAGAGGTTTAGGACCTGTTTCAGACTTTTAGATGTGGCTGTCCAGTTTTCCTAGCACCATTTATTAAACAGAAATTCTTTCCCCATGGTTCATGTTTCAAGAAATAAAAAAAATAGACATTATACCAGGTGTCTTCTCAGACCACAATGGAATAAATTAAAAATCGATTCCAGCAGAAATGCTTATCCCTACACAAAGTCATAGAAACTAAACAACCTATGGTTGAATTCTTGGCAAGGAAGAGATAAAGATGGAAATCAAAAGATTTTTTGAATTAAATAATAATGGGGCTATAAGTTGTCAAAATCAGTGGGATACTGCAAAAGCAGCCCCTAGAAAAAAACTCATAGCCTGAAATATTCATATCCAATCAACAACTTAATGTATCATTTCAAGGAGCTAGAAAAGGAAAAGAGAAAACCAATCCCAAACTGAGCAGAAGAAATAATCAAGATCAGAGCAGAACTAAATGAAATCAAGAACAAAAAAAGAAGTCACAACAGACATCACAGAAATACAAAACATCATCTCTGCATACTATAAACATCTCTATGTTTATGAACTTGCAAAGTGGACAAACTCTTGGAATCATACTACCTCCCTAGACTTAATGAGGAAGAAATAGAACAGACCATTCCAGAGTGCTGAAATTGAAGCAACAATAAAAAATCTTCCAACAGAAAAATCCCCATCCCAGATGGTTTCACAACCAAATTTTACTGAATCTACAACAGAGAACTTATATTGCAGAAATTATTCTGTAATATTGAGAAGGAAAGAACCCTTCCCAAATCATTCTACAAACCAAATAGCACCTTGATACCAAAGCCAGGAAAGCACACAACAAAAAGAGAAAACTATAGGCCAATATTTCTTATGATGCAAAAATTCTCAATAAAATCTTAGCAAATGGAACCCAGCTGCACATCAAAAAAATAGTCCATTGGAACCAAGTAGGCTTCATCCCAGAAATGCAAGGTTGGTTCAACATATGCAAATATCAATATCAGCAAAAACAAGGACCATGTGATAACACAATAGATGCAGAAAAAACATTTGACAAAATCAGCACCCTTTTTTGATAAGAACGCTTAAGAAAATAAGCATAGAGAGGACATATTCCAAAATGATTAAAAAAAAAAAAAACAGCTAGGACAAACCCACAGCCAACATTATAGTGAACAAGGAAAAATCGAAAGCATTCACTCTTAGAACTGGAACCAGGCAAGGTTGTGCACGTTTACCATTTCTACTCATCCTAATGTTGGAAGTCATAAGCCAAAGGAATCAGATAAGAGAGGGACATCAAGACTATTCAGATGGGGAAAGAAGAGGTCAAACTTTCACTCCTTGCCAATGATAAGATTTTATATCTAGAAAACTCCAAAGACTCAACCAAGGCACTCCTAGACTTTGATAAATTCAACAAAGTCTTGGATTACAAAATCAATGTACACAAATCAGTAGCTTTCATACATACCAACAACAGTCAAGTTCAGAATCAAATCAAAGACACAATACCCTTCACAATAGCATCAAAGAAAATGAAATATCTAGGAATATATTTAACTGAAGAGGTGAAAGGTGTCTACAGGAAGAATAACAAAACACTGAGGGAAGAAATGGCAGAGGATATAAACATGGAAAATGTGTCATGCTTATGGATTGGCAGAATCAGCACTGGTAAAATGTCTATTCAACCCAAAATAATTTACAGATTCATCTCAAACCCCATTAAAATACCAGTCGTTTTTCTCCCATCTAGAGAAAAATAGTTCTACACTTCATATAGAATCAGAAAAGACTCTGCATAGCCAAGGCAACCTTACATAATGAGAACAAATTAGGAAGCTTTACTTTACCAGACTTCACTGACCAACACTGTAGTAACCAAACAACATGGTACTGGCACAAAGACAGAGACATAGACCTGTGGATCAGAACGGAGACCCCAAAAATGAAACCATCTTCATATTCCATCTTATCTTTGACAAAGCAGACAAAAATATACACTGGGGAAAAGAATTTTTTTTTTTTTTGTAGAAATAGAGTCTCACTTTATCGCCCTCAGTGGAGTGCCGTGGCGTCACACAGTTCACAGCAACCTCCAGCTCCTGGGCTTAGGTGATTCTCTTGCCTCAGCCTCCCAAGTAGCTGGGACTACAGGTGCCCACCACAACGCCTGGCAATTTTTTTTATTGCAGTTTGAAGTTTGGCCCGGGCCGAGTTTGAACCCACCACGCTCCGTATATGGGGCCGGCACTCTACCCACTGAGCCAAAGGCACTGCCCTGAAATTTGGATTCTTTACAGGAATACTTGGCTTTTCAGTTTCATTTTGTGGGGCTGAGGTTTTGTTCAACCTGCAGATCACATGCTGGGATGCTAACTCCACAATGGGTGGGTGACTAAGAGTGACATTCTTCTCTCCTTTGCTCAGGTACTCTCAGAATCTACTCCCACCCATTTTCCCACGGTTTTGCTAAACCACTTTGGCACAGCCATTATGTTCTGAAGTGTGGGCCTTTTCCCTGATGGTCTAACGTGTAATCAGTTCCCATAGCCTGCTGAAGTCTGAGTCTTTGGTATGGGGAGGTAAGGGGTGCTACCAGGGGTGGTGACAAGGAGTTAGCCACACCCTACAGGAAGACTTGCAGGAAGGTGACAACAGGCTCCTGAACAGACTGGCAAAGAGTGTCTGGGCAGAAGCCGGGGGTGGCAGCAAGACCTCAGGGACCCCATTCCTAAAGCTTGGGGACTCACCTTTCCTAGACAGGGTCTTCACTTTCACTCAAGGAACCAGGGAACAATCTGGAGATTGGTGGGATCAGACAGCTTTTGTTCCAGGATATCTTGGGCCGGCGGCTGCAGGAGAGAAGAGATACTTCATGTATGGTCAAAGAGAGTCCCCGAGGGGATAGAGTTTGTCATTCTCTCCATCCAGAGCAGTTAAGGCAACAAGCTCACCTTGGAGTCCAACAATTCCTCATGACTTTCATTTGGTGTTTGTAGCACAGGCCACTTTCCCCCTCAAAGCACCCAATAGAAATTTGCCATAGTTGATTATTTAATTAAGGGTTGGACAACAAATCCATGGAGCAAAATTGCATTTGTGTCCCATAAATACATACATATAAAAACAAGTGGAAAAAAAGAACTACGTGCTGGTCATTCAATGAGATGCCAGAGCTCCATGTTTTCACAATGGATGCATTTTTACTGCGTTTGCTTCAATCAGGTGAAATCACTGATACCAGCCCCCCCCCTTCCCAAGGACCTATTATCCAAATCATGCTGACGCAAATTCCTTTACTAGTGAAGGGTCTTGGCTGCAAAGCTAGAAAAAGGCTCCAGTTAATTGAAAATAAAAGTAAGCATGTTGGCAAGGCATGGGCAGGAATAGAGGGTGGAGTGCAGCCGTCCTGCCGCCCTGGGCTGTCTCTCAGCAGCCGTGGTTCTGGCTGGGGCTCAGCTGTACTGGCGGAGGGTGGGACGAGAGGGTATCTGCCCTCTTTCTACTTCCAAACTAGGTGGGGCCAGCTTCTCAGTTATCTTGGTGTCTCCTCTCCTGAGTCAGGGCTGCTGCTCAGTGTTGGGCAGAAAAGCAGCAAACGCCCACACACAGCCAGTGGTTAAGTCAGAGTCCATAGGACTACCTGGCTGCTCAGCTTTTGCAGGAATGGGAGTGCCAAGACCCCAGGTTCCCGGGGGGCCACCTACTATGTGAACTCTTCTGGGTGAAGGTCAAGCATGGTCCTGAGGCCAGAGATCCTGAGCCATGGAGAGCCTGGTCTTCTGCATTGCAGAGTGGGAGGGACAGACTGGGCAGGGGAGCCTGCTGCTGCCCTGGACATGCCACCCTGGCTGTGTTGCTGCTTGGAGGTGCCAGAGCTTCTTGCTGCCGGGGCCTTCCCTCCCACTCTACTCTTGCTAGGCCTCAACAAGGCCAGAGGCCAGGCCTCTCCTGTGCTTTTGTTCCAGATTGTCCACCCCATCTGCCCCCTTGGGGTCTCCGCTGACCCCTCCGGGTTGTCTGTCTGTTTGGTGTTCATCCTCCAGTGTGCTGGGCTGTGACTGTGTCTCTGACAGTTGCTTGCACAGGGCAAGAGCAAGAGCAAGGGCTCAGAGCAGTGTGTACTTGAGAAATGCCGGCCAGCCTGCGTGTGACCAGGGCAGAGCCCCGAGGGACCCTGAGTCCAGAGGGCTTGACCAGACCAGCTGGGTTGATGGTTTTAGAGACGTGGACTCTGGGAACTTGTGTAGGTGTTGTTCTTGGGGCGTGGAGTGGGCCCAGTTCCCCCCATGTCTGTGTGCCTGTGCCCTAATAGTCCCTGCTACTGGACTTTCTGTGCTAGCCTGAGACTCTGCCTGTTTATAGCTTCAGGAGCCAAAGGCATCACTCACCCACTGCCTTGTCTGCTTCTCTTGTGGAGCGGAGGGCAATTCCCAGCACAAGAGAAATGCCGAGTCCTTCCCAAGCCCCCCTGCTGTTTCCTCATCTCTGAAGTGAGTAGTCCTCTCCCCTCCTGGCAGTGGTTGTGAGGTTAATGTGATGTTGCTGGCCCTGAGTCTGGCTCCTGGTACCTCCTGGGATCTGAACCCTCTGGGAGCAGAGGGTGCTGCCTGTGAGGCCCTGGGTCCCCTCACCTGAGGTCAAGTGATGGGTCAAGGCCCATGCACAGAGGCCACCCCAAGGTGCCCCCTCACTGTGGGTTTCTGGCCCTGTTTTTCCTGCAGGGCACAGCAGCACCTCCTCTGGGGGAGGCGCCCACACCCTCCGGCCCTTCCTCGTGCTGTCTTTGTGCCCTTGTCCCCCTGTTCCAGGAGCACATTGATGGGCACCCCTTTTCACCTCTGCTCACTCCCCATTAAGGTCCCTGATAGTTCTACTTACTGCTCTCAGAGGCCCTGCGACTGCACACCCCGAGTTCCCTTTTCCCCAAGGTCTTACTCTCACCCAGGCCATGCTCTAAGGTGACATACAAGCGAGCTGTTTCACGCCCCACACTGTTGTATGAAAATCCACACCAGAGAGAAAACCGCTTCTGTGGTGCTTAATGATTACCGAATGAATGCACTAGTTCAAATGTAAACACACTTTTGCTTTTGTGTATCATAGATTACATAATTTAAAAATCAACCTGTCTTAGTCCATTGTTGTTTCTATAAAGGAATACCTGGGGCTGGATAATTTATAAAGAAAAAGTTTATTTGGCTCACGGTTCCAGATGGCTGAGAAATTCAGAATTGTGCATCTGCCTCTGGGGAGGGCCTCAGGCTGCCTCTACTCATGGCAGAAGGTGACGGGGGAGGAGCTACATGTGCAGAGATCACATAGGGAGAGGAGGCAGGAGAGGGAGCTGGCTGTCACTGGAAATGGAAGAGGTGGTTGCCTAGCCCCAGGGAGGGCATTAATCTCTTCCTGAGGGATCAACCCCTATGACCAAGCACCTCCCACTGGGCCCAACCTCCAACCATGGGATCCAGCTTACCTGAAGGATCCCGCATCCAAACCACGGCAGACCAAGTGGTGAAACAGTCAACACAAACAGGAAGTGGTACAGAAGGAGTGGAGAGAGATCCTTGTCTTGTCCATATGCACTTCATCTCCAATTCTCCCCAGGTTCCAGGGTGAGCTCGGGGCTGGGGAGGAGAGAAGCAGAATGGCAGGCTCCATGTTCTCATCTCAGGACACCCAGCACTGAACGTGGAGCTGTCACTGATAATACTGTCCACCTTGCCCGGTGCCTGACTGGAAGCCTGGGAGCATCTTGTTAAGTCTGATTAGACTTAATATCTGGGACCCAGATGGGGCAGTGCTCGGTGGCTCTATTGAAACAAACAGCAGGACTATAAGCACCAAGCACAAATCATGGGTACATGGACCACTTCCTGGAGACCCCACAAGTAAGTGCCACCAAGGCCCTTGGCCCCAGATTGTCCTCAGCTGTGCTTCTCAGCCTCTGCAGCATGTCAGAGACTGGTCAAGTGGTCAGGATGTAGGGCCAGGGCTGCCTGCAGCTGTCCATAAGAATAGGCCTTTCTAGGGCTTCTCTGGTCTGAGGGAAGCCAAGGTCAGACCCCACAGTGCTCACCAACCCTCACACTGCATGTTGCATCGGGGGGCAGGCATGTGCTTCCCTGCACATGGGCATAGCCCTGTGGGCTATATGTAGATTCAGGTGAACAGTAAACCCCTATAGACCCTGCCCCTCCTGGGCCAGCTCCAAATGCTGTAGGCATCATCCTCGTGTGTTCCAAATAGGCTGATCTGTCTCTCTTTCACCACTTTTCACCTGTGAAGTAAAGATCTCCTGTGATTGAAAGGTGGTTTCACTAGAGCAAGGCCTAGGGCTGGGGGCTGCTCCTCTTCCTTGCTCCTTCCCATTGCTGTTGGCCGCTGGGAGCCCAGGGTGAGCTAGCTGCCCTAGGAGCTCTGCACCTCACCTACCCCTCCATTCGCAGGGGTAGGTGAAAGTAAATGAGCTAAAAAATGAGTAAATGAGCTAAAAAACCAAGGGAGGAATGTGTGCCAGGGTGTTCAGAGGGAGCCAGTATCTCCTCTCTCCACTGTCTGTTTCTCTTTTTCCCCAAACAAAATGCTTTTTTCCTTACAACCTGTAGAGCTGATTGGAAACCCATCTCTAAAACCTGGCCATGTGAGGTGCTGCTGGCCCTGGTTCCTGCTCCAAGTAGCAAATGTGCTTTCCGCAGGGCATCAGCTCTCAGGACACCAGCAGGGCACTGCCGTGTGGCCAGTGGGAGGAGCTAGAGTCAGGAGTGGGGCAGTTTTCCTCCATATGGAAAACTGGGGGGACTGGGGATTATGAGAAAAATTGTAAACAACTGGAAGGATGCCGCGTGCCTGCCTTGGACCCCTACTGTCCAGCAGAAAGGAGTGAGCCCTGCTGCATGCTCTAGCCTTGGGTGGCTGTGCAGGGAGTGGTGCCCAGACCTGCTGCATGATTAGATCTCACTGAAGAATCTAACATTCTGGGCAGCACACAGGAATCTAGAGTGACAGAAAGCATGTCAGTGGCTGCCTAGGGACAGGTGAGGGTGGGTGGGGCAGGAGGGCGGGTGAGGAAAGACAGGAAGTGGTGGAGAATCACTGTCCCAATTGAGATAAAGGTACGTGCACCTGTCAAGACCATCAGGTTGTACTTTTGGTGAGTGCACTTTATGGCCTGTCAGCTGGACCTCCACTGAGCCATGCCTGCCTCAGCCAGGAAGCAGCTGTCTCTCTGAGACACATGACTCTCTCAGAGAGCTAAAGAAGGCCATTTGCTTCCTTCACCTCTTCCTGGGTGCCCCAGGCATAGAGGCTGGGACAGTCTTGGGACAGAAGGCGGACAGCAAACCAGGGCCCATCTTGCATGCAGATGGGGTTATTATTCCTGCTTCCTACACTTCCATGTGAGGCGTCCCAAAAACCAAGCTTATCTATGCTTGGTCAGCTGTGTGCCATGCGAGCCAAAGGGGCTGGGAACCATGCTGACCCAGGGTGACTGGTCCTCTGGGACCTCCATACCTCTAAGAGTTGATTCCCCTTGGGTGTTGGGCTCCTGGGAGTCTGCCAGCACCAGTTTTGAGGTGGGACAAGGCTGCTGGCTATGCAACCCCACCCACCTGCCTGGCGCTGTGCCTTAGGCCAGTCCTCCCTCCCACACCTCCCAGGAGCTGGCCTAGGGAGGATGGTGTGAAAAAGAACTTAGGGTTAGATTAGAGCCTGGTGGGGAGGCCTTAGGGGAACAGGTCTTAGCTTGGACTAGTGCCACAAGGAAGCCTGTACAATTCTGTGATTGAGCATCTCTTTAGAAGCAGGTGGATGGCTCAGCACCTGTAGTTCAGTGGCTAGGGCCAGCCACATACACAGGAGCTGACGGGTTCGAATTCAGCCCAGGTCTGCCAAACAACAATGAGAACTAGAGCCAAAAAATAGCCAGGTGTTGTGGTGGGCGCCTGTAGTCCCAGCTATTCGGGAGGCTGAGGTAAGAGAATCACTTGAGCCCAAGAGTTTGAGATTGCTGTGAGCTGTGACGCTGTGGCACTCTACCACATAATAAAACTCTGTCTCAAAAAAAAAAGGCAGGTGGATGGAAAGGAGGCTCATGCTGGGATGGATGAGGCAGCCATAGTGCTCAGAGCAGCCAGCATAGCGTGCCAGGTGGCCATGGCCTGAACAGCAGGTACATTTGGCGTGAGTGTGGAGGGGTTGGTTCCCATGCCTGCCAGTGTTGTTCTGTGACATGGTTCATGTTCAACAGGGGAGCACCAGGGCTGCTGTTCTCTTTTATGCTCATTTGGAATGAGGGGTGGCCAGATGCACAGGGTGTGTTTCTAACCCTTCACGGGCATGTGCCCATGCCCTCCTGGCCCTGGCCCTCCTCTGACTCTCCAGGGGAGGCCTGAGCAGGTATTTTGTGGATAACCCTGGGGGTTTTCTGACTGTGCTGTGGCTGAGAGGCCTGAGCGCATTCCTGATGTGCTGCGTCCGGCTGAGGCAGTGCCTCCTCCCTGTGCTCTCCCCGGCCATGCCCTGCCAGCTGCCCACCCCAACCCAGCGGCTGCACCCTCAGGAGCAGTGTCTCCCCTCCCCTCTCAGGAATTTGGCCTTTCTGGACACTGCTTAGTCCCCAGCCTGTCCTGACAAGCAGGATGATGTCCATGACCTGGGTTCCTTGGGACCCTGCTTGTTCCTGTGACACCTGCCTTCACCTGGAGTGTCAATGCCTCAACCTGAGGAGGCCAGAGGAGACACTTGTGGCCTCACGGTGCTGGAGGGAGACTGGAAGACAGGAGACTTTGGTCATTATGTTGGGGGTGGAGGCCCATGAGAGCCTGTGAATTTGTTTTTACCTAATCATGCAACTCCATCTCCCTTTCTGATGATAAAGGTCCCCCTCTGTCGTGTAACTTGACTGTGCAAGTTACATGAGCTAAAGTTTGTGAACTCCTTTTTCCCGGAGACCCTGAGTGTTCCATAGCCAGCCTTGACTGCCTTTCCACCCTGGCCCTGGAGGGCTGGACCCCAAGGCAGGGGCACATTTGGTATCCTGTCCCCTCATGGGTGCACTTAGGTCCCCTCTCTGTATGTTCTGGAGTTTATAAAACTGAGGCATGGAGGGTGACCAAGGAGGCTTCCTCCGGAGGACACTGGCACCCTCCCTTCCCTTGGGCATTAGGGACTGTGTGCTCTGACCCTGCTACAGTCTCCAGTGCTGGGCCCGTGCCTCGGGCACTCGAGGGATGGAAGCTGAGCCCTGGGTGGCGGTCTGAGTCTGTGGGCAGACGCGTGTGGCTGACCCTCTGTGTGCTGGGCCCGTGCCTTGGGCACTCGAGGGATGGGAGCTGAGCCCTGGGTGGGGGTCTGAGTCTGGGCAGACGCGTGTGCCTGGCCCTCTGGGTGCAGCTGAGCTGCCAAGTGGAGACCACAGGGGTCCAGAAGCCCCTCCCAGGGAAGAGGAAGTCAAAGTCACCAAGGACCCTGGGTGGTCTGTGCAGGTGGGAGCTCAGGCCCTCTCACAGGGCAGGTGGCATCCACCTGAAGGCGACCTTCTGTCCTCAGTGGGCTGCAGCATCCCTGTGGGACAGGTGCGCTTGGGGATGTCCTGCACACTGACCTGTCCCAAACAACCTGCCCCCTGCTCTAGTATACTGATTAAAACCAGAAGTCCATGTCATTCGTCCTGTTTGATTCCAGGTCGTGTGTTGGGTGGGGGTGGGGGACCAAGCCTAGAGCCAGACATGGCCCTGTGGGTGCCCTGAGCAGGTGGTCCCGAACTCTCCTGGGTGTAAAAAGCCAGTGTTCTTGTGAGGATTCTGCAAAGCCTCTGAGTACTAAAAACATTCTCCACATTCGAAGGGGAAGCAGCCACGTCTTGGTATTTGGAGGGTGGTGGGCAGAATGGATGCACCTCAGGAGGCATGGGCCCTGGGCACCCCGCATCCTCCATACCAACAGGCTGGCGGGGGGGGGTGTCCTTAACTGCCATGGCAGAGTAGGGAGGACAGCTGGTAGGGTCTTCCGTGCTGCCCCACCTCCGGCTGTGCCCCACCTCGTTGTCCACAGCCTCAGCCCAGACCACCTCCTCTGCCCCCACCCTGAACCCCAGGACCTGGGTTCCAGCCCCCACATCCCCTGTCAGGGTCCTACCTTCAGTTTGCTCCTCTCTAGTAGGCCCACCCTGCAGGGCTTCCCAGGGGTAACAGAAGTGTGCCAGGAAAGCCAGGAGCTTTGGGGAGAGGAAGCCCTGTCTTGTTGGGTATTTGTCAGAAGCACAGGGATGGCAGTGGGCAGGGCTGGGATGATTTAGAACATGTGAGAATTTCCTGTACCGGGTGTGGAGGGTCACAAAGACAGCCTTGACGGGGCCCCAGGGCTCTGGCTATTGGGGGAGTGGGCAGGGGGAGGGCAGGCCGCCTTTCTGCCCAGGAACCTGAAGGAGGCTCCCTTTGAACATCTCTGCTCCTGTAACACACCACCTTTCTGTGGGTCTAAGCTGTACTTTTTAAAAGACAATTTAGTACAAATCAAGATGCAGTTATAATTGATGTGCACATTTAACATAGTGATCTCTTCTTCCCCCTCAATAGTTCTTCTTCTTCTTCTTTTTTTTTTTTTTAAGAGACAGAGACTCACTTTATCACCCTCAGTAGAGTACTGTGGAGTCACAGCTCACAGCAACCTCCAACTCCTAGACTTAGGCAATTCTCTTGCCTCAGCCTCCCGAGTAGCCAGGACTATAGGCACCCACCACAACTCCCAGCTATTTTGTTGTTGTTGTTGTTGCAGTTTGGCTGGGGCTGGGTTCGAACTTGCCACCCTTGGTATATAGGGCTGGTGCTCTACCCACTGAGCCACAGGTGCGCCCTCAATAGCTCTTCTTAACTCAGTGGCATCTCAGTGTCCAAAAAACAGGATTGTTGTAAACTCCACACGTGGTGTGATGTCCAGGGAGGCCTCAGTTCCTGGCCCCCCTTACTGCCTAATAAGCCCAGTCTGGCCCATTGGGGGTCTCGAAGCAGCCCACATGTTCAGGGCATTCTCAGGATAGCTATGCAAGTGCCAGGGAAGGAGGAGCAGCTTCCCCAGGTACCTGTGTGTGTGAGAGAGAAGCAAAGAGACTTGTCTTGTGTCTGACACGTGGATACAAAGAAAAGCCTCTGGCTGTGTCCCCAGCACTCCTTACATGGGAGGGCTCACCTCTCAGCTCACCTCACAAAGCAAGTGTTTCTGATGATGCCTGTGGCCTGGGTCTGCTGTGGCAGCTTGTGGCTGGGGGATGTTGGGGGGGGCACAGCCTGCCTCTGGGAGCTGGCCCTGCTCTACCCTCCCAGGAGCCCTCCTGGAACATACCCCCACCCCAGATGCCCCTAGTCCACAACCAGCATCCAAATGGCTGCTCAGATTCCCAACTCTAAATCCCTCCAAACAGGGCCAGTGCCTCCCTGCAGTAAGGACACAGAGATCCCCATGCAGGGCCATCCCAGTCCAGGGGCTTGCGAGGTCACCAGGGCCACATGGTCTAGGACACCAGGCCTGTACTCACTATACAGACAGACTCGGGGATGACGGAGCCCTCAGCAGGCATGCAGCGAGTGGCAGGGAGGATCCCTACCCCCTCAGTCTTCAGATGCCCTCAGGATGAGGCCAAGACCACAGAGAGGGGACCCACAGAGCAGGGAGTAGGGGGTCACGCCAGACCCACTCCCCTCCCATGGCATAGACTTTCTAAAAGGGCTCCTTTGGGGCCCTTCTGGGGCACCCAGGTTTCTTGTGCATATGCCTCTGTGGGGCATAGACTGTGTGAGGGGAGAGGCTCAGTCCCTGTGGGCAGGGGGGCCCTGGGCCCCAAGGTGTAGCTTCAGGGCTTTCCCCACCCCCAAGCTGACTTCAGGCAGGTCTCTCAGCCCCTCTGAGCAGGGTACTGTGCTGCACAGCTGGAGTAACCACCCTGAGGGGTCCCTGAGGGGCTGTGGGGAGGGCATGTGGGATGAGAGTCCTTGGCTTTCTGTGATGTGTCCTGACAGCTGAGGAGCTGCAGAGGTGTCTGCACTTGGAGAGAGATGGTTGGGATAGCACCTGCCAGAGGCCAGCATGTGCCCTTCCTGCCCTGGTGGCTGGCGGCTATGACCTGGGATAGCGGCAGACAGAACGCTATCAGGAGCATCTGAGATGGTGACAGGTGTTGTCTGCCAGCTGGGCAGGTGGGTAGGACCTGCTCTTGAGAAGGACCCCTCAGTTGGCTCCACAGTCAGCTCTGGGTTGCATCAGCGGATAGATCATGCAGTGCCGCCACACAGCCACCTGTGCCTTCTCAGGGAAAGAAGCCCACGCTCCTCAGGGCACAGGCGGCTGCGGAGTATGGGTGAGAAGGTGCTCTCAGCCAGAGCCTGACCCGGCACCTGCAGGTGGGGATGCCCTCTGCTGTGGTGCAGAGCGCAGGCCACATTGACTGGCTGAGAATGGGGTGGGCAAGTCAGAACTCAGTGCTTGGTGAGTGATGTCACCAACATGGCACTGCTGCTGCCTCAGCTCATCATCTATGAGCCAGAGCAGGTCCCTGGCCCTGTGGACACAGCCAGCAGGGCACAAGGGACAGTAAGACTTGCCTGCCAGTCTCTCAGCTCAGTAAGCCTCCCGTGAGGCATCGTGTGGTAATGTTTGTGGAAGCTGGGACGGGGGTCAGAAAGACCTGGTCCCAACTCCAAAGCCACCAGCAAGTAGCTTCGTGCTTCACTGCTCTGAGCTTCACTTTCCTCATCTGCAGAATAAAGACAGTCAGACTGCCCCACTGTGGGACTAAGCAACGTCTCTAAGGCACCGGGCTCACGCCTGGCCCTTCCTCTATGGCTATTCCAGGTGTTATTTTTATAAAGAGGGAGACAAGTCCTTCCAACGTCACAGGGGCTGTTCTCTCAAGAGCTGTGTCTGCATCTGCCTGGGGCCAGAGCGGAGAAGCGGAGGAGCAGAGGAGCAGAGGCAGGCTCTACCCTCCTCCTACAGGGTTTAGTGCGAGAGACAGGTGCTGCCAGCAGTGCAGTGGCAGTGTCCTTGGACACTCAGGGATATGACCAAGGAACGGTCTTGTGGGGAATCCAGAAGAGGAGGCGCTGCACCCTGCCACAGGTTGCGGGGGAGGCAAGTGGGGGCTCAGGGAGCCGACGGCAGGCAGAGCACACACAGCAGCACGGGGAGCTCAGCACCAGGCACCATTCTGCCCACAGAGCCTCCAAGAAGGCCGTGTAGACTAGGCGCTACCGGAGTGAGACCCTGAACAGTGGGCCAGGGGAGCCTGGTCAGGAAGGCAGGGGCAGCAGGCTCAGAGGCAGAGAGGTAGTGAGCTTGTGTGAGGAGCATTGAGCACCTCAGGAGCAAAAGCCTGGGATGGGAAGAGAGCGGTCTGTGCCGCGAGCAAGGCCCCTGTGGAAGGCAGGTGCGGACAGTGCTGAGACTAATACAGATCATAGCTGCTCCTCAAGGCTGGCCTCTGGCACCCAGGGCCCAGGAGCAGGACTGAGAAGAGCAAAGGCTCCATAGTTAAGAGGACAGTCTCTAAAGGCCTGTCACTCTCCAGGGCTCCAAGCAAACCTTTCTCCCCTGGGCCTAGGCCTGGGCCTGCCTCAGGTTCCAGGGATGAAATGCCTTTTTTTGGTAGCCTGACGCTTCCAGGTTGGAAACCCTCTTGTGGGTCACCAAGGCCTTCAGACACCACAGCCTCACGTGCTTCATTCTTTGGGCCTCTGTGGGCCCTTCCATAGCCTTCCAGCCTCTCCCTCTGAGATGGGATCTCCACATCTGTCCCAGGCCCAATTTGGGGTCTTCTGGAGGGAATGTTACACCATGGTTCACAGTCCAGCATTACCGTACATGGGGCCCAGGATGAATCAGGAGGGGAGAAAATTCAGAGGGGCAGGTGGAGAAAGGTACAGAGCCAGTGCCACTTGGCCCAACCTCAGGCTTCCTGCCTGAACAGCCCACCTGCATCATGGAGCTATGGTTTAGGCAGACTAAGGACAAGGGGAGGTGTCCAGAAGGCATGTCATGCCACCGCCTCTCTTCCTGACAGCCTTCAGTCATGGGACACTCAGCAAAGGGCACAGCCTGTTTTATAGGCATAGTGAGTCTCTGCTCAAAAGGTCACCTGGGGACGAACTGCCACCCAGGTGTGACTGCCCATGATCCTGGCATCTGTGTCATTAACTGCCAGGAACATACCTTCTCCTTTTGGCACGGGATCCCATGGGGGTCCGTGGCACAGGCTGGCCTTCTGCAGGGGTGGGTGGGCACATGTACAAGCTGCATGTCTGCTTGGGCCACTGCCGTGCGACAGCCCCGTCAACATCTGAGAAATGCTAGGGCTGTACAGTGTGGGCCAGGAGGTGGACTAGAGGGCAATAGAGAGTCTGGATGGATGGACAAAGTGGACTGGAGGATGAGGTCGCCTGCAGTCTGGTCTCAGCCTTGCTGGTATCTTGCTGTGTGGTTCTTTGTAAGTCACCTACCTGTAGGTCTCAGTCCTGTCATCTGTCAGATGGGTTATTATGAGGGTCAGCTCTGATGAGATATGTGGAAATCGCTTGGAAAGCTACAAAACATG
The DNA here is from genome assembly GCA_963574575.1 of Galagoides demidoff. Lineage (NCBI taxonomy): Eukaryota > Metazoa > Chordata > Mammalia > Primates > Galagidae > Galagoides > Galagoides demidoff. The sequence continues at coordinate 23,547 of CAUYQV010066595.1, forward strand.
TCCAACAAAAGAGAAATGGCAAATTTTAAAAATTATAGCCTGTCCATACAAAATAATAAAAATATATCATAAGAATAATATTTAATGACTCAAGAAAATGTTCATAGTACACTCTTAGGCTAAACAGTGTATATAAGAATATATGCAATATGACCTATAATTTCATACTAACGATAAAAATCTGTTCATAAGCTCTAAGGTACATTAAGGTGTAAAAACCACAGGTCAGGCCTTGTGCTGGGTTCTTGAGAGCTTGCAGTGGCATGGGCTGAACCCCCTGCCCTGGGCCCGGGCTCTGGCGTGAGGATGTGGGGGCAGACAATGCACACTCACTCTGTCAAGGGCGACTCCATAAACCTGAAGTCATCATGGCCCACTTCTTCCTAAGAAATGAGGCAGGGCGCACACTGGGGAAACTCTACCCCCAGCTGGTGTGGCAAGAAGAATATGGGGCTCTCCTAGTCCAGTGCTTCTATTTCACCCCAGGAGAGCAGGCTGCCGCGGCTCTCACCCCAGCCCCTGCTGAAGGAGCTCTGTTCCTGGCAAGCACTGCTGAGAGTTTGGGGCTGCCTTGTAGGCCCAGCTCACACAATGTACGAGGTAGACGCCTGTGCCCAGCACGGCAGGCTGGGAGGACTCCTTTTACCCCCACCTCAGCTCACTCATAGGGTAGAAGTTCTGTGCCAGGGCGGGCATACCAAGAAGACCAGGGTTGCCAGCCAGTCAGGCTCTCTGGCAGAGTGGGGCATTACTTAGGAAGTGCAGGCCCCCACCCCAGCCCTGTGTGCAGAGCTCCTGCCAGGGGAGAGGTAGGCCATGGGGACTTGGGAATGAACTTCACCAAGGATGTGAAACACTGTGAAAGATTTGTATACTGATGACTACAAAACTTTGCTAAAAGAAATGTAACAAGACACAAAGAAATGGAAAGACATTCAATATTCCTGGATTGGAAGACTTAATGATGTCAGTCCTGCTGACATCACTGACACACAGATTCAGGGGGCATTCCCTATCAAAAATTTAATGATGTATTTTTCAGAAATAAAAAAATTCATCCTAAAATTTCTATGGAATTTCAGGGAACCTGAATAGCCAGAACAATCTTGCAAAAGAAGAACAAAATCAGAGAAGAAAACATAATAAATCATCGTCTAATGGGTTAGGCAATGGTTTCTTAGATACAACACCAAAAGCAGAAATTACAAAAGAAAAATTATGTAAATGTGTACTTTATCCAAATTAAAACCTTGTGCTTCAAACAGAAAATACTCACAATAAAGTTAAAAGACGATGGACTCAATGGGAGAAAATATTTTCAAATCATATACCTGATAAAGGATTTGTATCCAGAAAATATATAAACAACCCTTACAATTCAATAATACGAATACTTCAATTCAAAAGTAGGGAAAGGGCCAGGTTCAGTGGCTCATGCTTGTAATCCTAGTGCTCTGGGAGGCTGAATTGTGAGGATCACTTGAACTCAGGAGTTCTATACCAGCCTGAGCAAAATTGAGACTCATCTCTACAAAAAATAGAAAAATTAGCCGGGCATTGTGGTGGGCACTTGTAATCCCAGCTACTCTGGAGTCTGAGGCAGGAAGGTCCGTTCAACCCAGGAGTTTGAGGTTGCTGTGAGCTATGATGAACGCCACTGCACTCTAGCTGGGGTGACAGAGTGAAAATCTGTCTCCAGGGGAAAAGAGGAGGGGAAGGATTTGAATAGATACTTTTCCGGAAAGGGTATACAAATGCCCACTGAGCATATAAAAATGTCTTTGTCATCATTAGCAGTTGGGAAATGCAAATCAAAACTGCAATGAGACACCACTTTGCAGCTACTAGCATGGCTGCAGAAAAAAATATAGAAGCTAATGGTGACCAGAATATGGAGAAGTTGGGACCCTCGCCTCATACATTTCTAGTGGGATTATAAAGCAGGTGCATTCACTTTAGAGAACAGTTTGGCAGTTCTTCAAATTGTTACATAGAATTCCCATGTGACTCGGTGATATGGTTTTCGTGTTTGGCCCCTCCAAACCTCTTGTTGAAATTGGGTCCCCAGGTCAGGGCCTGGTGGGAGGTGTTTGGGTCATGGGGGCAGATCCTTCACAAATGGCCTGGTTCCCTCTCCATGATAATAAGGGCGTTCTTGCTTTATTAGTTTATTAGCTGTTTGTTTAAAAGAGCCTGGCACCACTCTCCTGCTCTTTGCTCCGCCTGCCGTGTGACACACCTGTTCCCCTTTACCTTCCACCTTAGAATAGAGAAGCTTCTGAAGCCCTCACCAGAAGCAGATGCTGGCACCAGGCTCCTGGTACAGTCTGGCAAATAGACCTCTTCTTTTTATAAATTACTCAGTCTCAGACTTTCCTTTATATCATGCAAACCACACCATGCACCCAGCAATCCATTCTATGCATTTATTGAAGAGAAATGAAAGCGTTCATCCCCAAAAAGGCCTGCATGCAAATATTCCAAATGACTTTGTGAAATAGTTGAGAATTGTAAACAACTCGTATATCTGTCAGCAGCTGGGAGGATAAAGAAGTTGCAGCATATTCATGTGATGAAATTATTGGTTATCAGCAAAAGCATGTGTTATCAACACATCCAATAATGTAGACAAATCTCTAAATGTTTATGCCTGGTGACAGGAGCCAGTGGCAAACGACAACCACGTAATATCTTTAAAGGTGATATCCAGAATAAGCAAATCTGTAAAGATAGGAAACCTCCCTGAATTCTTCAAAATCTTAAATTGTGGTGGTAAATTTCATAATCAAGCCCTTGCTTATGTAACAAGCCCTGCCCACAGCGATGAGAAGCATGCCTTCCTCCTCACCCCATCATACAGGCTCTGCGTATGACACAGACAGTTAATAATCAAGGTCATTTATTTTTCTGCCTGAAGTAATTTTTTGTTTTTCCTTAGGGTTAAATGTGTGGGTTCCTTAATCATCTGCATTCAGAAGCCCTTGAACTTCTCCCTTACCTTCATCCCCACGCTGTGATCACCTCTGCTAGTCTGCACCTAAGTGTGGGCAGAGAGGGGATCTTTGAGGTCTGACTCACACTCCATTCTCCTTGTGTAGGGATGTGTGGGTCAGCACATCTCAGTATGGAATTGGCTCTTTTAGCTGTGACATTTCATTGTGGACTAAGATCCCTGGACTCTTTCCTTGTGTGCTGTAAAGTGAGGTCCAGCAACCTAATCCAGGCAATGTTTTTGAAGATCAATAAAATACCATGTTGAGCGCAGGGCCTGGTCTCATGCCACCTAAGACCAGCCTTCTAAATAAGTACAGTGGCCACTTACAAGGTAGAAAACATGGTGCCAAATAAAATAGACTTAGCACCTCCTAAAATCTGCCTCTTTAGAGCTCTGTTATTCTGATATATGGTCCTTGTATGCCAAAATATAAAATCTTGCATTTCCTAGTCAGAACTCTTATCAGAAAATGCAATCCTCCTCAGAAATGGGGCCACTGACCCACGGCCACCACAGTGCAAGAAGGAATTATAGGACTCTGCTGAACAGAACAAAATTTTGATGGAGCACATTATTTGCAAGTCTCATATGCAATAAAGGATTTGTATCTAGGACATGTTAAGAACTGTCAAGACCGAACAGTAAAGAATGAAACAACTAAATTAAAAATGGGCGGAAGATATAAACAAAGAAGATATACAGATGGCAAAAATAAAGCATGAATGCTACATGCTCAGTGTCATTAGCCATGTAGGAAATGCCACTTAAAATCCCTAGCAGAATGATGAACTCCTATTGCAGCTGTAGTAAATATTACAAACCAAGTGGCTTGAAATGACACCAGTTAATTATCTTGCGGTTCTGTGTGTCAGACTGAAGAGGGTCTCACTGTGCTGAATTCAGGGTGTCAGCAGGGCTGCATTCTCTTCTGGAGGCCATCACTTCCCTGGTCTGTGGCTGGCCACTTCCTACATCTGTAAAGCCAGGGCCCACAGCTCCATCTCACATGGCAGCACTCTGACCGTGCCTCTGTCCTCACCACTTCTCAGACTTGGTCTCTTCTGCCTCCCTTTCCATTTACAAGGACCCTGAGGTTACACTGGGTTCATCTGGATAATCCAGCGTCATCTCCCACTTTAAGGTCAGCTGATTAGTGACCTCAAGGCTATCTTCAAAGTCCCTCTTGCCATGTTACAGAACATGGGGGGGAGGTAACCAGGGGAAAAAGGTCATGGAGGCCCAAATCCTACCTGCCTCAGGTGGTAACAGTATGACCCCAAATCCCACTCAGGTATGTACCCTGGAGCAATGGTCCTCAATCATTTTGGCACCAGGGACAGGTTCATGGAAGACAGTTCTTACACAGACTTGGAGGTGGAGGGGTTCAGAATGATTCCAGCATGTCACAGCTCCCCTCAGATATCAGGCATTAGAATCTCACTGGGATCTCTCACACATGCAGTTTACAGTTGGGTTCGGTGCCTGTGAGAATCTAATTCCTCCCTGGTCTTAAGGAGGTAGAGCTCAGGAGGCACTGTGAGCAGTGAGGAGTAGCTGTAAATGTAGGTGAAGCTTCATTGGCTCACCCACCGCTCACCTGCTGCTGTGTGATCCTGTTTCTAACTGGCCAGAGACTGGTGCTGATACCCCATGGCCGAGGGATTGGGGCCCACAACCCTAGAGAGTAAGAACTGACGTTTATTTATTTTTATTTTTTAATTTCTTGAGAGAAAGTCTTACTCTGTTGTCCCCGCTAGAGTGCAGTGGCCTCAGCCTAGCTCACTGCACCTCAAACCCCTGGGCTCAAGAGATCCTCCTGCCTCAGCCTGTCCAGTAGCTGGGACTATAGGGGTGGGATCCACCACAACGTCCAGCTCATTTTTCTATGTTTAGTAGAGATAGGTTCTCACTCTTATTTAGGCTGCTCTGGAACTCCTGAGCTCAAGTGATCCTCCTAGCTTGTCCTCTGAGAGTGCTAGGATTACAGGAGTGAGCCACCTCACCTGACTGAGAACTTATAGTCTCACCACTCAGTCGTGTCCCTCGCCTGTGGTCCTCCTTCCCTCACCCCTGAGGTTTCAGCTGCCCTCAAACTTCTGTTGGTGGTGGTAGGGTGTCATTTTGTTTCTGTGAGGACACGTAACTGTTCCAACACCATTCACTGCAAAGACTTCTTTCTTCATTGAATGCCTTTGTAACTCTGCCAAAACTTAATTGGCCGTATTTGTGTGGGTCCTTTCCTGGACTCTTAGTACCACTGGTTTTGTGTCTCTGCCCTTGAAATCAAGCAGCGTGATGTCCTGTGCTTTATCTTCCAGTCGTGTTGCCTATCCTAGTTCATTTATTTTTCTCTACAAATTTTAGAATCTGCTAGGGTATTGGGTATCATCACGTGAAATCTGCAGATCAGTTTGGGGAGATTTGACATCTTTCTTTATCTCTCCTTCCAATCCAGGAACATGCAGGTCTCTCTCGATTTTACTTAGGGCTCCCTTGATTTCTTCCATCAGGGTTGTCATTTTCAGCGTTAACATGCCATACGTGTTTAGGATTTGTGCCTAGTATTTAATTTTTGGAGCCATTACACATACCACTACTGCTTTTTAAATTTTTATTTCCAGGTGTTTATTGCTACTATATTAGAAAAGTGGTTGATTTCTGGTGTGAACTTTGCATCTTGTTGCCTTGCTGAACTCATTTATTAGGCCTACGAGCTTTTTATATGGATTTCTTAGAATTTTCTACACAGACAGTAATGTGATCTGTGAACAGAGTTTTATTTCATACTTTTAAATTTCCATGCCTTTTTATTTCCTTTTCTTGTTTATTGCATGAACCAGGACTTCCAGTCTGACTCTGCACAGGAGAGGTGACAGTGGACATCCTTGATTTGTTTCCAGTCTTAGCGGGAAAGCTTCCAGTTTCTCACCACTGAGTGTGACAGACATTAGCTGTGGGATTTCTGTAGACATTCTTCATCAAGCTGAGGAAGATCCCTCCCTCTCTCTCTCTCTCTCTCTTTTTTTTTTTTATTAAATCATAACTGTGTACATTAATGCAATCATGGGGTACAATGTGCTGGTTTTATATACCATTTGAAATATTTTCATCAAGCTGGTTAACCCAGCCTTCACGGCATTCTCTTCTTTATTGTGTTTAGACATTTATATTCTACACCTTATATTTTTTTTATAAGGCTAGGGTAAGAACAAGGCAGAGGAATCTGGAAATAGCAGATAGTCACCTGCGGGGATGGGGGGATTGGCAGTGGTGGCTGATGGAAGAGTTTCCAGGGGACCTGAGACCTTCCTGCCTTGGGCCAGATGTAGGGGTGGGGGATGTATCCCAGGTAGAGAGACCAGCTGCAGTGCAAGGTGTGAGAGAGCTTGGTGTCTTTAGGGGACACATGGAAAGGATTTCATATGGCTGGAGCACTGTGTGGCATGACACCAAAGGAAAGGGTAGGAGAGGTAGAGGCCAGATCAGGCCAGAAGGAGGACTTTGCATCCAGATTCTAAGGTGGTCAAACTTTGTTACAGATGTTAGAACGTACGAGTTCCCTGTGGCTGCTATAACATTTCCCACAAACACAGTGACTTACAAGAACACAGACATGTTCTCTTACAATTCTGGAAGGACAGAAGCCCAGAGTCAGACTAGCTGGGCTAAAATCAACTGTCTAAAGGGCTGGTTCCTTTTGGAATGTCCAGAAGGGGGAACCTTTTTCATGTATCTTACCGCTTCCCATGCCCACCCACTCTCCTGGGCCAGTTGGCCTTTTGTCTGGACAGGTGTCACTCCATTCTCTGCTCTTCCTGACCTCATCCCCTCCTCCAACTCCTTGAACCCTGTGGTTACACTGGGCCCACCTGGGTTGTCTGGGTTACTGTCCCATCTCAGACCCTTAGTCACATCAGCCAGGTCCCCTTTGCCCTCACAGGCCACACAGGTTCAGGGACTCAGGGTGTCTTGGGGGCCACTATTCAGCCTGCCATAGCAGATGTTTCACAGATGTTGACTGGAGGGGTGATATGATGAAACTGTTGATTTTGAGGCATGGAGAGAGCGGTCTGGCCACAGGGGAGTGAGAGGAGCAGGTGGGAGCTGCAGAGTCTCTGGGGAGCTGTGGGGTAATTTGGGTCAGTGCCATGGAGGTGCAGCAGGGTCGGCGGCAGGGGACAGAGGAAAGGATTTGCCCTGAGCACATGGGAGGGTGAGGGGAGAAGTCAGAGGGGCCCGGGTGTCTGCCTGCATTGGTTGGGTAGATGGTGGTGTTTCTCTGACTGAAGAGGGATTTATCCACATGGTAAACAGGGAGCTCCGGGAGGTGGTTAGGGCCACGGGTCTGGGGGCTGGTGGTCACCCAGCACATGGGCAGAACTTGAAGCCATGATGGAGTGAGATGACTCAGGGACTGTGTCTAGAAGTAGAAGGAGGAGTGTAGAAGCTGCTGGGGAGCAATGCCCATTACTGTCAGAGGGAACTGAGAGTGTAGAAGGAAGAAGCCGGCCAACCAGGGACACCAGGGAGCTCAGGTGCCTCAGAGCAAGGAGCTGACCTATCTGCATGCAACATGCCCTTCTTCATCTGGGGAATGGCCCTGGAGGGGAAGGGAGGAGAATGGCTTTGTACTTTTGCTTGTTAATCCTTGAGAACCAGAGGCTTGGGGTTTGGTGTAATGTGCAAGTCCCTTTGTCTCTGAAAAGTATTCACCCTCCAGGTCCTTCCCTCACAGAGCCTTGTAGAAAGACTGCTGGGAGGGTGGAGGCTGGGCATTCCATCTACAGGGAGCGTTGTCTTCCTGGAGCATCCTCCCTAACCCAGGAGAGAAGGTGTTGGCTGAAAGTGCAAGGAAGGGCCGAATGGAAGAGCGGGATCTAGCTCAGCCCGTGGGGGAGGGCTGCATCAGGAGTAACTGCATTTCAGGTGGGGGGACAAGTGCATGGAGATGAAAAGCAGAAATGAGCACAGAGTGTGAGAGCTGGGCTAGAGAGTCCTCAGCTGAGGGAGTCACCCTAGGGCTGTCAGCTGCCAGGACACTGTCCAGGGAAGGGGCTCTCTAGCTACTCCTTCTTTTCCAGGCTTTGGGTTGGAATGGTCCTTCCTGCACCTGTTCCCACATGGCATCGTCAGAACCCTGCATGTTGAGGTGACTGAGACCAGAGACTTGACCTCCCCACACAGTCCGGGCTAGAGTCAGGATGGAAAGCAAGGTTTTCTGTCCCCCAGGGTGGGGTCCTCCTTATATGCCAGGTATCAAAATGCATCTTGCCATTCAGTCCTCAGCTCTCTTGGACCTAAGTGCTGTCCACCATGGAACTGAGGCTCCAAGGAGAAAGTGCTGGCCCTAGGTAACTCCATCAGTGTGCACAGGCATCCCCCACCTCTGGTGTCAGTGGTAGACGGGCTCTGACAATTTATCCACCAACTCTTGAGTCATAAAGAAGTCCAGCCCATGGGCAGGTGCAGGTTAGCTCTAGCGACCCTATGCTGGCCTGATCAAATGACTTATTTAAACCTCAGCTTCCTACATCTGGAGTTTTAAGATATTCATGGAGTGCCAGGGACAATGGCTCATGCCTGTAATCCCAGCACTTTGGGAGGCCGAGGTGGCAGGAGAATCACATGAGGCCACGAGTTCAGACCAGCTCAGCAACATAGCAAGACCCCATATTTACAATGCATTAAAAAAGTCAGCCAGGCATAATGGCACACTCTTGTAATCCTAGCTACTCAGGAGGCTGAGGCAGGAGGACCACTTGAGCCCAGGAGTTTGAGGCTGCAGTGAACTAAGATCACACTGCTGTACTCTAGGACCCTGGGCGACATGGTGAGACCCCCTTCTCCAGAAAAATAACAAGATTAAAGATAAAGAAAAAAATTAAATTCCCACTAATATACAAAGGCTTCAAGAAATCTATAGGACAAAAATCTACTTAACTTTATGCCATTTCCCCCCAAATCATCGGACCTCCCATCTCTTCATCTGTTGCATCTTCTGAACTCTGTGGTTGCAACTTCAGGAGACTTTTCATGACAGCAGCCTGGGGGAACTTGGGGCCATTTCCCCAGATCCTTGAGTCTTTGATCCCTTGTTAATGAAAAATCAAACACTTTTTGTCATTCCGCCAGTGGAGCAAGTAAAAGGAAGACTTTATCGCCCTGGTTTTGAGATTTATTCTTCTTCCTGAAGGTCCATAGAACAGGTGGCTGTAGGAGCTGATCAAATGTGATTTCAGATCTTGGACCTGTCAGCTGTATACCTTAGATAAATGCTTAGCCTTCCAGAGTTCCATCTTGCACGTCTGCACAGGGAGCGACGGCACCTCACAGTGCAGTTTAGAGAAGAGCAGGCAATGGGCCTCGCTGGGAAGTATTAGTTCCTTCCTGGGCAGGGAGCAGGGTTAGCCCTCTAGAAGTGCATTACAGCCCCTTTTAGCAGCCCACCCTGCTGGTAAAGTGGATGAGCTCTTCCTTTGATGGCTATCAAAACACAGAGCTCAAGCTTCAGAGAGTTGCAGATGGGTGAGTGAGAGACACAGGCCCTATACCAGACATGTCCCATCTACAATCCCTGCTCCAAAGATTTCAGAGCCACTAGCAAGGTGTGATCGACAGCAGATGAAATTTGGAAATTGAGATTATCTTAGAAAGCCCAGCACTGCTGGCTTCTGCACCCCCAGGCCCTTCCTGTACCAAAGCAGGACCCTACCGGGCCCCCTGTCCAGGCCCTGTTCCAGGGCTCGGCTTCCTGCATCTCCAGCTTTCCTCTGCGCCCCCTCTTTGGAGCTGAATCATACTGATTGTGTGTCCCTTCCTCGTGACCACTGGGCACAATCGCAAATCTTGCTGCTGGCAAGTTCTTTTGTCTGACTTCTGCAAGGCTTTCAGTGGGGTTTCTAATGGAGTCACTAGAAAGGAGACTGTTTTCCTGCCAGCGCCTCTGAGAGGGAAGAATTTCCCTGTTGTTTCAGGATTATGAGTTGCAAGGAGTGGGATACAAAGGAGTAGAGGGACAGGACATGAATTCCGTATGTGTAAATTGAAAGCAAGAGCACTTCATGGGGCCTCTGTGCAGCCTGGGGCTGAGGTCAGGCTTCGTGGTGGTCCACCTGTGCCAAGCAGGACAACTCCTGGCCTGTGCCAGCCTTGCACACGTGTGCCAGGCTGTCTATGAGCTTTCTGAGCACGCGTGCAAACACTTAGCATCTGCTCATAGGGCACCCTCTTGAAGGCTACAAGGCAGCCTGGCTCTGACTTGGACCACAGGTGCAGGGCCAACTGGGCATTCTTGTTCCTCTGTTGCCTTCCCTGGTCTCCAGGGGAACAGGCATACACGCTCTGGAACCAAAGCGTTTGAGTTCAAATCCTGACTGTCCTACTTCCTAGCTAGTGCAGCCTCTCTGTGCCCCATTCTGTAACACCAGGATGGCGCCTGCCTTAGTACTTGCCCTGGGGCTGGCATATGTGTGTTCCACAAATACCATCATCATCACTGCTCCTGATTAGGAAGGAAGAAAATAAGACTCAAAAGTTGGCCCTGGTCATTTTTTACTTAAATACTAGTGGCAGAGCTAACCAGGACCTATGTCTAAGTCCAGTTAGAATCCTGTTTTTAGAATACCAATATCCCTTTCAGGACTAGAGAAATGATCCCCAAGAAGTGAGGTGGGGTGATCTAGGGGAAGGGTTTGGTCCAGCTTACACCAGACACATCTCAGTGCTCTGATTTCATCAAGGCTGCTTTGCCCCCTGACAGCGGATCACGGTTCCTTGGCACCCTTGCTGGTGGCGACCGCAGAGCCTTCCCAGAGTGGGGAAAGCCCAGAGGGCCTGCGGGGGGATGTGCTCCGGTTTCTGGCATGCGTGCATATGTGCTGCCTCTGTCTGAGCTTCCTGAGCCAGCAGCACAACTCAGCGCTGGGTTTTCCCTCTTATGAAGTAGTGAGCAGCCTGCTAGCTGTTCCCACTGGCAGCTTGCGTGCGCTCCAGTATCTCCCGTCAGTGGCCCACACAGACACTCTGTGGCTCTGCTCCATTCTCTTCTTTCTCATTTTTGAAAGATAAGTCGCAAGGTAGCAGTGTGGGGAAAATAGGCCAGAGGGATCCTACGGGTGTGGGTGGCCCTGAGCAGAGAGCTGGGGAGCCTCTGTCCTAGTCCCTCCTGGGCTGGTGTCTGCAGACCGTCTGCCTCTGTCTGCGTGGCTCCGAGAGGACACTCAGTTGCTCTGTGCCTTTTCTTTCTTACACAGCAAACAGAAACAAAATCTTCTCCAACTCTGAGGATTCAGATTAGCTGGTGGATGGGAATGTGATTGTTTTTATACCTAAGGCAGACTCTTCGGGAGATAATTACAGATTAACAGACAGACGAATGTGAATCTATAATTCACATTACAGAGGGCCACCACGTGCCTTTTGGCAGGTACCCAGCGATGGGAGCAGGCAAAGTTACAGTGCGTGCTGTGCAGGGCAGCAGCGGTCACAGGCAAGACTCAGAGCATCTCTGTGGACACAGGATGGCTTGTGTTGCCCTTATATGGCTGCACCTACCTCCCCACCTTTAACTGCAGACAACTGTTCTCCATTTTTATAAATTACCTCTTTAGGAATAACATATAGGTTCCATTTGTTTATTTTTGTCGTTGCTTCAATTGCCCTGGAAGTCTTTCTCATAAAGTCTTTCCCTAGGCCGATAGCTTCAAATGTTTTGCCCACACTTTCTTTGAGGATTTTTATTGTTTCATGCCTTAGATTTGGTAGCATCTTACAGCCACCAAAGACTAGGTGGCTATAAGATGTTACTTTCATCTCCTGCATTTCTATTCGGTTCTAGACGTCTGTGTCTCTATTTTTGTGCCAGTACCATGCTGTTTTGATCACTATGGCCTTGTAGTACAGCCTAAAGTCTCGTAGGCTGATGCCCCCGGCTTTGTTTTTATTACAACGAAGGAGACAATAACCAAAGAAAATAGACAACCTACATAATGGAAAAGGATATTTGCATATTTTGGATAGGACAAAAACTTGATAACTAGGATCTATAGAGAACTCAAGCATCAACATAAAAAGAGCCAACAATCCCTTATATCACTGGGCAAGAGAGATGAATAGAACCTTCTCTAAAGAAGACAGATGTATGGCTAACAAACATCTGGAAAAATGCTCATCGTCCCTAATATTAGAGAAATGCAAATCAAAACCATCCTGAGATATCATCCAACCCCAGTAAGAAGGGCCCACATCACAAAATCTCAAAACTGCAGATGCTGGTGTGGATGTCGAGAGAAGGGAACACTTTTACACTGCTGGTAGGACTGCAAACTAATACAACCTTTTTGGAAGGGAGTATGGAGAAACCTCAAAGAATTCAAGGTAGACCTCCCATTTGATCTGCAATCCCATTACTGGGCATATACCCAGAAGAAAAAAATCCTTTTACCATAGGGACATTTGCGCCAGACTGTTTATCGCAGCTCAATTTACAATAGCCAAAATGTGGAAACAATCTAAATGCCCACTAACCCAGGAATGGATTAACAAGCTGTGGTATATGTACACTGTGGAATATATTCAGCCATTAAAAATGATGGAGACTTTACATCAGGGGTCCTCAAAGTACAGCCCGTGGGCCACATGCGGCCTGCGTAGGACATTTATCTGGCCTGCCAGGTGTTTTTGCTGCTGCTGCCTGTCCTGCTTAGCAGCCAACTTGTCCCAGGGCCCACAATCTGGCCCTCCAACAGTCTGAGGGACAGTGAACTGGCCCCTTGTTTAAAAATTTTGAGGACCCCTGATTTACATATTTTTTATTAACCTGGATGGAAGTGGAACACATTATTCTTAGTAAAGCATCACAAGAATGGAGAAGCATGAATCCTATGTACTTGATTCTGATATGAGGACAATTATTGACCTAGTAGGTGAGGGTAGAGGGGTGGGGGAAGGGGAGAGCAGAGAAAGGGAAGGAGGGAGGGGATGGAGGGTCACCATGTGTGGTACACCTTTTGGGGGGTGGGACACAATTATAAGAGGGTCTTTAATAATCGCTGGTAACCTGGTTCTTTGTACCTTCAATGAAAGGTACAATAAAAAAAAAAAAGATAGCATATAAATGGATCCATACAATATGTAACATTTTGGGTTTGGATTTCTTCACTTAACATAATTCTGTACGGATTCATGCAAGTTGTGCACACAGGCATAACTTGGAGATGCTACAGGTTTGATTCCAGGCCACTGCGATGAGGCAAATATCACAATAGAGTGAGTCACAGAAAGATCTTGCACATATGAAAGTTATGTTTACACTCTACTGCTATCTCCTCTGACTGTATAGTGCAATAGCATTATGTCCAAAAATGTACAGACCTTAATTCAAAATCACTTTATTAAGAACGCTGTCAATCATTTGCGCCTTCAATGAGTCATAATCGTTTTGCTGGTGGAGTAGCTTGCCTCCATGTTGGTGGCTGCTAACAGAATAGGGTGGTGGTTGCTGAAAGGTGGGCTAGCCGTGGACATTTTTTTTTTAATTTTCTTAGAGACAGAGTCTCACTTTGTTGCCCTCAGTAGAATGCCATGGCATCATAGCTCCCAGCAATCTCAAACTCTTGGGCTCAAGTGATCCTCTTGCCTCAGCCCCACAAGTAGCTGGGACTACAAGCGCCTGCCACAATGCCCAGCTATTTTTAGAGATGGGGTCTCACTCTTGCTCAGGCTGGACTCAAATCTGTGAGCTCAGGCAGTCCACCTACCTCAGCCTCCCAAAGTGCTAGGATTATAGGTAGGAGCCACTGTGCCCAGCCTGGAGATTTCTTAAAATAAGACGACAACGAAGCTTGCCTTTTCCTTTCATGGAAGATTTCTCTGTAGCAGGTGATGCTATTTGATAGCATTTTACCCACAATAGAACTTCTTTCAAAATCGGAGCTTCAGACAACTCTGGTTGGTTTTTTGGAACTTTCTAGTCTGCTCTTTTGATGACATCACTCTTCTAGAATATGACTTAAAAATTATGAGATGTTTTGGTTCCCTTCTACCTCATTCCTTGTTTGTTCTGTTTCCTTCCTGGGTTCTATTTCTTCTCTCCATCTTGGGACTGTCCTACAGGCTCTTCTATCAGCCGTCTTCTCTTGTTCCTCTGTACAGAAACTCTAGCTTAGCTCATTCACATAGCTGTATCTTCAACTCCATGGCCCCAGGTCAGTGTCCAGCCCAGATCTCACTTGTTTACTTCTGCCTGCCTTCTGGATACCTCCTATCTTAGTGCATTTTCTGTTGCTCTAACTGACTGGGCAATTTATAAAGAAAAATGATTCATTTTGGCTCATAGTTCTACAAGATAGAAGTCCAAGATGGGGCAGCTGCATTCTGGTGAGGGCCTTCACACAGCAGAGAAGTGGAAGGGGAGGAGACACTTGCAAAAGGGGCATCATGGGGGACAGTCTCGCTTTATGACAATCTGCTCTCCGGGGGTCTAATCCAGTCCACTGAGAGCAAGAACTCATTCCTGTGAGTGAAGAGGTGAAAATTTCCAGGGACTCAGATTAAGTTTGCCCTCCTTACAAGATAATATAGGAGTTAGCAAACATTTTGTTCTGTGAGTAAAGTCATAAATATTTTAGGCTTTTAGGCCAACTTAAGGTCATACATCTTTTTTGTACAACTCTTTAAAAATACAAAAACATTCTTAGCTCACAGAATGTACAAAAACAAATCATTGGCTGGATTTGGCCCACAGGTCTAAGTTCGCTCTGAGTTAATAAATTATCCTTACTGTTTCATGGATACTGTCAGAAGACACGAGACTCCTGGGTTAGAGACAAAAGATTTTATTACTCACAAATGGCACAATGCTGGTTCTTCTTGCTTCACAAGTTCTACAGAGCCAGCACAGAGGACCTACGTACACTGTACAAGCAGTGGACTGTGTCACAGCTGAGAAACATTGAGATTGGGAAATCCTTTCCTTTATGGGGAGCTCATTCTTTGTCCTAAAGGGAGCCATTACCTCATCCCTGAAGGTTGCTTGCTGCAAACACAACCTGAGAAATCAGAACAAAGATGGAACGAGTTGTGCTTTCTTGCTAACCCAGCAAGTATGTGCAAGGATGCACCAGGCCCATGGCAGATTGTTTTTCTCAGTAGCATTTTCATTCCTTTGCATATTCAATTAAAAAGTATGGAGTTTATCAGATGATGGGAAATATACATGGAATTAATGATACAAAGAGCAATGAAACATGGTCCTCATTCCTAGGCTGCTCACAGGCTGTTAACAGCTGCAATGGCTCTGGCAGCACAAAGAGGTGCATGATAACTGATAACCTTTTGGGCATCATGGGAACACAAGAGAGGAAAGATGTTTTGAATTGGGCATTCAAGGATGCCTGGGCAAGGCAGTGCAGGAGAGGGAGGGATTTCCTGGTAGAGGCTGTGGCTCAGGTAGGCACAGGGCTTGTTGGAGCACAGCTCAAGATCTGGGCGTGGCTGAAGGGCAGCCCACGTGGGAGAGGCCACGAGGACAAGGCAGGGGAGGGAGGCTTAGAGACACTGACTCATTTAATCCTTACATCCTGTCAGGCAAGTTATTGAGTAAATACTATGTACAGAGCTTCTTTTTAAAAAATTACTTTGGGATTCTTATGTATGGGAAATCTGTCTCTTCTATGGGAGAATTTTTTTTTTTTTACTATTTCAAATTAGCGAATACAAATTAGATGTATTTATGGTAAACAACATGATGTTTTAATGTATGTATACATTGTAGAATGGCTAAACAGGGCTAATTAGCATATGAATTAATCGCATGTGCTTACTGGTTTTTTGATAAGAATTCAAAGTCTACCCTCTTCATAATTTTCAAATATAATATGTTGTCAGTAACTGTAGACACCATGATATGCAATAGAGCTCTTGAATTGTCTTTCTCTCTTACTAAACTTTGTGTCCTTTGACCAACATCATACCAGTTACCCAACCCCAACTGCTGACAACCACCATCCACGTACTCTGGGTTTCTGTGAGTTCAGTGTTTACAGATTCCACATCTGAGCAAAATCATGTGGTACTTTGTCTCTGCATCTGGTGTATTTTACTTAGCATAGTGTCCTCCAAGTTCACCCATAATGTTGTATATGACAGAATTTCTTTTTCTTAAGAGACAGACCATGTCACCCATGTTCAAGTGCAGTCGCCATTCACAGGCACAGTCATAGCCTGGAATGGCCACTACAGCCTTGAACTCCTGGGCTCAAATGATCCTCTCTCTCGCCCTCCTGAGTAATAGATTCTACAGAGGATTTCCTTCTTTTTAAGGCTGTTTGTATGTACCAGATTGTATATATTTCCTTTCTCTATTCATCTGTCAGTGAGCACTTTCAGGTTGATCTCATGCTGTGGCTTTATTGAACAGTGCTCATACACAGCTTGTCAAATGCACCATCTCATTTGCTCTTCACAACTGCCCATGCAGCCTCTCAGTAGACAAGAAGCCTGAGACCTCCCTGACCTGCCCAGGGCTGAAGCTGGCTGCAGATCTGGGATCTGGGTCCAGGCAGCTGGTCCCACAGCCCGTGTTCTTCACACAAACCTCTAGAGCAGAGGCTGAGGGAGGTGATCTCATCTCCAAGGTTATCGAGCTCTTCCATGGTAGGACAGGCCTTTGCACCCATGCCCATCTGCCTGCAAAACTAGTGGTGCCTTCCCAAAGTAAAGGGTCTTCATGCACCCATGAAGTTTCAACATAAGCAAAGGAATTAACTAATAATAGAAGGCAGTAGCTCAAGTTGGAGATGTTGTCGACAGAAAAGAAGCCACACTCTGTAAAACAATTGAAAGAGTTGAATTCTGAACCAAATTTGAGGACCATGACACAGAGCCACACGCAAGAAGCCTTGAGCCAGTGGACTTGCAGTGGTGGGTTACAGTTTGGTTTAATAAATTTTAGGGATACAGGAAATACAAGGAAAGTCATAAATTAATACAAGGAAGGCATACATTGATTTGGTCTGAAAACATGGGACATCTCAAAGGAGATCCCACGGGTTATAGGTGGGTTTTAAAGATTATTTGGCTGACAATTGCTGAAAGAGCTAGGCTCTGTCTAACAGACCAGGAGTCAGTGAAAAGGGATAGGGAGTTAAAATAAGAGTCTGTTAACCAGAGTCAAGCTATTGGACATATGCCCGCCCCAGTGGTTTGTTGTGTATATTGAGGACCTGCAGGTGTGTCTTGCAGAGCCTTAAGCCTGTTAATGAGTCACAGAGGACAGATCTAAGGAGGGAAGGAACATGATGAGGCATGTCTGACCTCCTTTCTCATGGCTAGCAACTCAGTTTGAGGGGATCCCCTTGGCCAATAGGGGTCCAGTCAGTCAGCCAGTGGGGCATGGGGAATCTTAAGATTTTATTTTAGTTCACAATGTGAAAGAAGGCAGGAGACATGTAAAAGAATCCCCGGGCCCTCTCCTCCATTTTTCTTAGCTGTTCTCAGCTCCTTCTGAGAAGAGGTAGATATTTTTCTAATAGTGGAAGACAACGCAGCATGGCAGTTAGAAAAACAGGCTTCATAACACGAGCAGCTTGGACTGAATCCTGGCTTCACCTCTAAATAACAGCTAACATCATGGTGTTAGGCAAACTGCTTATTTTCTCTGTTTCCTCCTTTGAGAATGGGTTGTTGTCCAGATTAAATGAGATATCATCTACAAAGCACTCAACACAGAGCCTTGCACAAAGGTCTATCTGGTAGGATGTTGATATTGCCAAGAATCAGGGCATTAGTGTGAAGGGGAGATGACAGTGAGTCAGAAACTGGAATCTTCTGGGGCTGGCGAGGTGTAATCCAGGGACAGTATATGGCTGTAGTAAGAGTGGCCATGGACAGCAGGGTCCAAAGATACAACATTCGAGATCTAGTGACATAAGACATTGGGCTTCTGTCATTGGGCTGGTGCCTGGGCTGTCTGTGGAAGGCACCCTCCACAGATGGCTGAGGTGGTACTGTGGTCAGAAGCTCTGGAGAGCTGTCCTAGAGGCTGCCCTGGAGTGAGCAAAATGACAGTGAGGAACGAAGGTGGTATAAGGTGTGGCCAGCTAGGACACAGCAGTCTCCATGTGCCTGGCGGGGACTGCCTGGTCTGGCCACAGCAGATGTGTGTTTGGAGTGGCCTGGGCTGAGCTAGAAAAATGCGTGCCCACCCCTGCAGCCTGTCTGGGTGATTGGCTACCCAGAGCTGTGAGCAGGTTCCCAAAGTCATGAGCAGCTGGGGTGCAATAGTCAAAAATGTCAGCATGAGCTAGATGTTGAGAAGCCCAGATGGGAAAGAAAGGACAGACAGGACAAAGAGACCATTCTGGAAGCAGTGGGTGGGGCCACAGGGGGCTAGAGCAGGCCTCGAGAGGTAGCTCCTCCTCTGCTTCCTGCCCTCAGGCCCTGTTGCAGACCCGGGCAGGTGGCTTGCACTGCAGACCGTTTCTCCCAGGTCTGGAGCTGGAAGTCTGAGGTGAGGGTGCCACCGGTCAGCTTCTGGTGAGGGCCCTTCCAGACTGCCGGCTGCTGACTCCCATGGTGCCCTGATTCAGTGTAAGGGGCATCCTCCCACCATGAGGGCTGTCCTCATGACCTAACTGCCTCCCAAAGACCTCACCTCCAAACACCCTCACCTGAGGAGGTAGGATTTCAACATCAGAACGTGAGGAGGACAGAAGCATTCAGTCCACCGCAGGCCAGTAGTCTAAAACCCTATGCTGCTCACCAAGGTTACTGACTCTAAGGCAGAGTGCCATGAACTAGTGCAAACCAAGGCAATGGCTACGTCCCAGGCATGCTCTGTCGGACGTGTTCATGTTTAAAAGAAGACTAACAAAACGAAATGTCTGCTAGTGTAGCTGGGCCTGGCCAGCCTCCCTGATACCTCTGGTGGCATTGAGCTGCTCCATCCCAGTCCATGTTACTGGCCAGGTCCCTGTTGGGTAGGGGCAGAGGGCTTGTTCATCTTGTCTAGGATTTTTGCTCTTTAGCATTTCAGCTCCTATTTTCATTTTAATTTCTTCCTGTTTGCTTAAAAAGACTTCGGTTGCTGCTTTCTGCTGACTGCCCCTCCCAGGTGGTGGGGAAGCATCTCTAACCCCTGTGGGTTATTTTCTAGGATGCCACTGAAAAATTGAGATTTTTTAGGAGCAAAATGTTGGAACCTTTGTGTTCCTCCAGCCAGTGAGGACACAGCAGGCAGCCAGCGAGAAAGTGATTCATGTCACCTTCTCGTGCTGGGCTCCCAAAAAGCTACCAATCCTCCCTTCCTGCTGAGACTGAGTGTGCCAGATGACACACTCCCGCTTTTTTGGAATACTGAACCAGTCTGGTGAGCAGTCACTGTGTAAAGTTGACTTTTTCAGGATAAAAGCCTGATTCCAAGACAAGTGGGCTTCTCAGAGGCGATGCCTCTCTTCCCCCTTTTTCTCCTCCTTTTTTCCTCTCCACCCCATTAGGAATGCCACATTCTGGCTCAGCCCCCATAGCACAGTGGTTAGTGGTTGCAGCGCTAGCCACATGCACTGAGGGTGGTAGGTTCAAACCTGCCTCAGGTCAGCTAAACAACTGCAACAAAAAAATAGCCAGGTGTCATGGTAGGCGCCTATAGTCCCATCTGCTCAGGAGGCTGAGGCAAGAGAATCACTTAAGCCCAAGAGCTGGAGGTTGCTGTGAGCTGTGACACCAGTGCTCTTTAGTGAGGGCAACATAGTGAGACCCTGTCTCAAAAAAAAAAAATGCCAAATTCTGGGTTTTGTGTCTTTTTTTTTTTCTTTTTGAAACAGAGTCTCATTTGTTGTCCTTGGTAGAGTGCCACGGCATCACAGCTCACAGCAACCTCGAACTCTTGGGCTTAAGCAATTCTCTTGTCTCAGACTCCGTAGTAGCTGGTATTTTAGGGGTTTTTTTGTTTATTTGTTTCTTTTTAAGGTAAGAGTCTCACTCTGGACCCTGGGTAGAATGCCATGGATGGCATCATCATAGCGCACAGCAACCTCAATCTCTCGGGCTCAAGTAATCCCCTTGCTTCAGCCTTCCAAGTAGCTGTAACTACAGGTATATGCCAAAATGCCCAGTTAGTTTTTTTTATTTTTAGTAGAGACAGGGTTTCACTCTTGCTCA
>CAUYQV010066596.1:0-28249 GCA_963574575.1 Galagoides demidoff
CTGTGGTCCCAGCTACTTGGGAGGCGGAGGCAGGAGACTCGCTTGAGCCCAGGAGTTGGAGGTTGCTATGAGCTGTGATGCCATGGCACTCTACCCAGGGGGATAGCTTGAGGCTCTGTCTCAAAAAAAAAAAAAAAATGAGATTCTGGCCCTGTTGATTAATTCATGTTGACATATCAAAGATAATGACAGCTTACAATTTTATTATCATCAACAAAAGTTATACTTAAAAAAACAGTTATACTTTTCTCCATATCTCTTCCTCAATGTCCAATAATTTGTGAGTTGAGAAAGTTTACAGTAGAGAAAATTGGGGAATGATAAGCAGTATTCTGCTTGCTGTCATATGCAGATGACAACAGAGAAAAAAAGCAGGTTTTCTGTGCCTGCCAGGTTAAAATGCCATTTTTTTAGGAGACACTTAGACAAATTCTGATGAGGACGGCATCCCCCTTCTTGTTAGGCTTGGGGACTAAATAAACTCCTAAGTTCTCTCACTCACTGAATGGACCAAAGTAACCCCAAGGAAACCTTAAAACTCAGTCCAGACACACCTCAGGTCAGACTTTCCTCTTTATATCCTCTCCTTTGCTAATGGCCATTAGGAGTTTTTCTCTAAGGGCTGAACAGAAACAATCTTGTGATCCATACGGGCATTCTTTTCTAACAAGAGCTGATTAACCATGGAGCAGTTTTATCCAGTCGATGTGTATGGTGAACAGAAAGTGTTCGTTTGTCCTCTGCTTCACTTTTTCACATCAGAGGGCTGCCATTTTCTGAATAAGGACCCTATAAAGGGGCATAAGCTTGATTGCCCAAACAGAATGTTCTCCTTTCATAAACATTCATGGTCCTCCTATAGCTTGTTAATTAAATATGTAAATTTGGCGATGCTCCTCAGCCTAATTTCCTGTTCCTGTCATCCCTCCCTCAAAGCATTTGTTTCTGGTATCTGGCATGAGGTCCTGTTTCCCAACCTAACTACAGGCTGCAATCATCTGTGAGAAATAGAGCCCTCCTTTCTAAATTTATGAACCTTGTCGTTTTCTTCAGCTAACAGGTACTTACAGGATTTTCTAAAAATGACAAGTACATAAATACTGATTTGCCATCTTGGTTGAATTTACTTTTCATTAGGTAATTAGACACCACTCAGTTTGACTAAAAGAGTGGGGCTCCTTTTCCATTATAGAATGTACAACATATCAATAACAAGATACATTCCTACACAAGAGTGAAGAGCTGGTTTCATGGACCATCTTTATTCACTTTTCTTATGCACATAACCTCAAGCACTGTGCTGGGAAATGGGGTTTATAGATGAGAATAGCATGCTTAAAATGTTTAATGACTAATAATAGTACATTTGCAAATTTAATTCTAAATAGTAACCCGAGCAATTAACTGAGACGAGTATTTACTTAGAATTAAGTACTTATTCAGTGAGTATTTAAAATAAGACAATGGGCTCAGCTTTTAGAGGAAATATTTAAGATGTATCTTGTACTTATTATTGAAAGAATATGTTTCAGAACTGCCTACAATATTTCTTTGCAGAGAATTTTAAAATTGTATGCACAACATTACCCTAAAATGTTCAGAACTGAGAAAGTATGTTAACAGATCTATTTTAGGCTTATAACTGACTAATGGATAAAAAAGTATTCATTTCATCAATGATCTGAACTCATATTTATAAAGAATATTCAATTTTAGCTACAATTCTCCAACAACATTTTCCCTAAAAACCAATCATCTAGTGGAATGTTCAGTTTAAATTGTGTGTAAATGAAAGCTGAACTTTCAACCTTTCCTCACTCCCTCAGGGAAAAAAGAAATTGAAACCCATTACGCAAATACAGCCATTTAAAGCCACACTGAGTTTCAAGCTAGCACAGATGATACTGAAACCACAACTAAGAGATTGCATAATCTACTCCTTTTAATATTGGAAAGCACATGCTCAATCCACAGCAGAAAAGTAAGACTTCAACATGATTCAAAAATCTTGAAGCAACAGATTTCATAAATTTTGCAATGTCTTATTTCATAATTCTCTGTTTAAATATTAACAGATACAAACCACTTACTTCTCAACAAGTTGTCTAATTTTTTATACTACATCCTTTGGTATGGGCTCCTCAATACAAACCACTTACTTCTCAACAAGTTGTCTAATTTTTTTATACTACATCCTTTGGTATGGGCTCCTCAAATATTAAAGTGCATGCATATCACCTGGGAACCTTATTAAATTGTCATTTCTGAATCATGTGGTCTTTGGTGGTAGGTTTTTCATTTATAACAAGTTCCCAGTAATGCTTCTGCAGCTGGTCCATGAACCACATTTGGAGTAGCAATGGTCTAGAAAATAGAAATTCAGATCAAGAAGGACTCTACAAAGCCAGTTAGTCTGACACTTTCATTTTTAGCCAGATGTGGTGGCTCACCTATGTAGCTCCATGTACTCAGGAGCTTGAGGCAAGAGTATTGTTTGAGCCCAGGAATTTAAGATCAGCCTGGGCAACATAGTAAGACACACCCTATTTTAAAAAATTTATATTTCAGCCACTTCTTTGTTTTATGTATTCCTTTAAAACTTTTTAATGAAGTATTAAATGGCAAATAGAATTTGAGTGTTTTGTTCCTTTGTATTATATATAACATGAAAGCTTGGAAACTACCAATCAAAATGTTACAGAACATTGCAAGGATTTGGCTAACACTGTGTTTAAAAATGTCATATCAAATAATCTTAGGCAAGACATGGAAATTGGAATGAGCCATCACTTGTTATTTTAGTACACACAACTATTGTACACTTTTATATATTGATATCATTTGCTTAACCATTGAGACAGTTGAGTTTCAAATTCCAATTGATGGCTGGGCATTAGGCTGGGCATTAGGTTGGTGGTTGGCAAGACTGACTTCGATTCTTCTTTCAACTTCAAGATTCTGGCATAATGAGACTGAGGTATTAAAAAACTTGTTCACATAACTGCCTCGCTCTAAAGTTAGAAATTCATTATCTTTGATTCTAAGTTGTGTGTTTTGCAGTATCTGACCCTTTGCTCACATTCATATTGTTCTTTATGTACCAAGTGACCATAAACATGTATACTGAAATTGGATCTTCCTTTGATTCTTGGAAATATTAGAAACAATTTTTTAAAACCTGCTTATTTTACATCAAGAAGATCTAAGTTTGCTAAGCAATTAACATTGTATTTTGTGAATATGTTATCATTTAAGCAAGACTATTGAAATGCTCATAAACATGCACATTTAAGGCAGTCATATTGCAGAAAAGGTCTCTTAGTACATGAAACGTTTTTAAAAAAAGTATGTTTTCTTAATGTACATCCCATATGTAGTAGCATGTTCTTACATTGCCATCTGAATTTTTTCTTAAAGCTCATTTTATCTGTAGTTTTGGGCTTCTTAGCACTCTTTGTTACAAATTATATTATATATTCATGTTATTATAGCCAGATTAGCAAAATTGGGTTTATATTCTGGAGTTTTTAAATTCCTGTTTTCAGGAAGAGATCATGGAATGTGGATATATCTCAAGATTGCCCGCTGCCTAATCCTTTCATTCATGTCATACTTCAGTGTGGCTAGGAATATGAATGCCATTTCCAGATCATGAAACAAAATGACTTAAATACAATGCCAATCTTTTCAAAAAGATGTCACCACAGAAACTCATCTGTATTAAATATTGTTTATACTCTTGTTCATCCCATATGTTAAATACAAATAATAATAAT
Source organism: Galagoides demidoff (assembly GCA_963574575.1). Classification (NCBI taxonomy): domain Eukaryota; kingdom Metazoa; phylum Chordata; class Mammalia; order Primates; family Galagidae; genus Galagoides; species Galagoides demidoff. The sequence continues at coordinate 3,777 of CAUYQV010066596.1, forward strand.
ATCTACTTAACAAACAGGCTTTTGATGATACCAAAACAATGAAAAGCTTTTAAAAAACGTATCATTTTAAAAACTCACGACTTTTCTATTTAAAGGCACCAAGCTGACTGACTCTGTTATAGTGAAGCTATTTGTCTGAATTTAAGAGAATATCAAATACTTATCATAAGACTGGAAGAAGCTTATCTACTCAGTAATCTATATTGTTTTTTAGAAAATCCTATCAGAGTATCAAAGAGATTAGCTTTTTTTTTTTTACTGCATATTAGCTTATTTTGATATCCTATATTTAAATCAAGATCATAATACATGTAACTAAAATGACTTTGTAAGTAAAGATAATAAAATAAAATGTAAGTCAATATCAGAAAGAAGGTGTCTTTAAAACAAGTTTTTATATGGGGATTCCTTAAAAATGTATCTAATGTATGTTGAGCACTTGGTATATGTCAGGCACTGTGCTGGACACCAATGAGCCATCAGAAGCTAGAACAGGCGTGACCTGTAAGTTCTCAGTGCAGTGGGAGGACACAGAAGTAACTGGACACAGTCAATGCAGTATGTAAGAGTCAAGATAGGGAGTTACAGAGAGCACTAAAAAAGGCATCCACAGCAACCTGAGAGGAGGTGAAATTATGCCTAGGATTTCAGACATTGGCATTAAACAGACACTGGTTCAGATTCTGGGTTCACCATTTTACTACTTTTATGATCTTGAGTATGTTAACCCATCTTTCTAAGATTTAATTCCCTCGCCTCTAAAATTGATGTATCAATAATGTAGTAGGATTAGTGATGTCCCCCAAAAAGATATATTGATGTTCTAATCCCCAAAACCTGTGAATACTACCTTACAAGGCAAAAGAATGACTATTATCTTGAATGAATATTAATTACCACATGTAATTAAATGAAAAACCTTAAGAGGAGGAGCATATCCTGGGTTTTCCAGGTGAGCCATAATTGTTGTCACCTATATCCTTAAAAGTGAGAAGAGAGGAATTTGGGGAGAGACACACAGAGGAGAAGACAATGTGAAAACGGACGGGGGAGAGGCAAACCCCCAGCCAAGAAATGCCAACAATCACTTGAAGCTGGAAAAGGCAAGGAACAGATTTTTCCCTAAGTCTGTGTAGGGAGTTCAGTCCTGCTGACACCTTGATCTTGGACTTCACAGCAGAACTGTGAAAGAATTGATCCCTGTTGTTTTAAGACACCAAGTCTCTGGTATGTTTTTATGGTTGGCCTAGGAAACTGATAAGAACTACCTTCTACTTTTGAAGATGAAGAGAAATGCTTATAAGCATTAAATGATGAGTAGATGAAAAGTGAGTGAGCAAAGAGTGGAGCATTTGCCATGTCCTGGATGTGAGAAAGGTCAATGGCACTTTTTAGGTATCCTAGTGAAAGAAATTCAGTCAAGAAGATGCCGACAGTTTTGCAATGAAATTTTTTTTTCTTCCTGGCCATTGTTTCTGAAATTATACTTTGTTCTTTACAAAATAAACAATGTCAACAAATTATATGACAAAAACTATATCATAGGCAGCTTCTCACATCAGTGAGATATAAATTCACCACTTTTTGATTGTTTCAGATCTCAGTCTCCAGCTTTTAGTAAAAAGCAACGTGGGAGGTGACAGTGAAATCAGTAAGTATTATGGTTTCTCTGCAATTGAGCAAATTGAAAGCAAACTCAACTGAGTTCCTAGATCACAACTCCCAGAAAATAATTGACTGGGTAACTTGGACTCAGCCAAGGGCCCCTTCTCAGAGAAAAGGTTCCACAGGCATTTATGATAGGCTCCAAATTCAGGCAGAACATAAAAGCCCCTGCAACCTAGTCGTACAATACAAACCCCAGAAATTCCGACTTTTGCTCTGGGAGCCAGATATCCTTACAGCCCAGGGTGGTATGCCAACAGCACTTATATCTGAATGCCTACATTTTATTTTCATTCGAGAGTTTTCCCTTTTGGAACAATGCTGTCACAATTACATCTGTCTGTTAGGAAGACCATTCTGCTTATAACATATTCCACTAAGGAATAAAAACACTTGTTCACTTTGGCAGCTTTATGAAAGGGTGGACATTAAATATAAACCCTTTAAAAATATTAAGAAAGTAAAATGAATTAAAGAAGTTAATAACAACCCAGCTCATAAGGCACAAGAAATAGATTGCTGTAGCGTTTGCAAACCTCTAACTCTGCTTCCTGATCTTCAGGAAAAGGAGACACTGCAAAGGGGTAATCACATTTTTTAGTAATCTCACAGCAATTACTTCTTTTTAAAGATGCAAAGATACATGCACTGCATCATATTTCATTTCTTTATCAAAACCAAGGATGATTTCTGTTCCAAGGACCTGTTTGTTTATCAGATGAGTGGTAAGGCTTTATTGATAAGTATGTGAGACTCTCATCCCATTCACTCTTTCTATTCAAATGTGGCTGGATCCTTTAAATTCTTAACAGTATAGTAATAGCTTACCCATGCCTATCCTTGTAACATTCTTCAAACCAAAACACAACACAACATAACACACACATGCACACTCAGAAGTAATGCACCCAATTTTCAATTTTAAGCCAAAAAGTTATCCTGTCCACAATATTTTTATCACCTTGCTCTTATCGCTTCAATTCTTGGTAGTAAATATACTCAGAAGAGAATCACTGAGAATACAGTTTTAAAATGCATTAAGGATTTTTCTAACCTTTAGGTTTAGTTTTACTAATTGTCATACATTGTGGAAAGACAGAAGAGATTTAAGCAAATGAGACAAAACCTAGTTTGATTGAAAGATATTATATGATTCCTTAAGTCTGTAATATGGGGCCTCAAGGGTCTGTCACCTGGTAGAACTTTAGTGCAACCACTGGGACATTTTATAGTAACCCAAACTTACTGAAAGCTGAGAATAATGTCGAGTTGTCACTAGGGTGCTGAAAAGATGAATTAAAAAGCATGGTAATGAAATTAAACTTATATAATATACTGAGATAATGGAGTATTCATATACATCCAATGGATTAATTCTTATTAAAAAAAAAAGTTTATCTGCTTTGTGTTTGAAAAATCATCAGGCTGATCTTTTCCTTTTCTGGCTGAAAAAAAATCATGATTGAGTACCTAAAAATACCTCCACCACATTAGGGAATCACTGTGAGAGAGGGAATTTACAAACTATTATCTAGAATATGTTAAATTTAATCCTACTCTAAGCATTCTCATTTTTATTCAAAACTGCAAGTGAATATATCTTGGGTCCATGTACTGTCACAAATAACATTGGGTTACTATCATTTACCTTAGTGCCCTATATGTGTATGACATGTACCAAGCTAACTTTATCCTCTCTTCCTGTATCACTGCTTATAACTTGTTAAATTTCCTTCTGCTGTGAATATCTGGTGAAGAAAAACACAGAACAAGATGATATTCTCCTCACTGAACAAAGGCCTTCTGAACAAATGTTCAAAGTGGGAAATTGAAAGAGAATTGATCAAAGGGGGCATACAAAGGTCAGAAATCTTCTCTATCTAGTCACCAGATAGCATCAAAACCTACACGGATGTTTTGTTTTATTTATTTTTTTTTTTAAGGAGACTGGGAGTCTTTTTATATTTCTTCCCTCTGATGTCCCATGTTCAGTAAATCTCTAAGTTATCAAGCAGGTTGTCTAAGATATTTCTCCTGTATCTCCTCTGACACAAATACCATGATGCTCTTTAACATCCTTGCCCCCTATCCCTATAGACTCCACAGTTGGCTCTGAACCTGTCTCAATATGTGCACACCACCCAACTTGCCACATGGCTGGAGTGATCTTTTTGAAAGTTTAGTTTGATATTGCAGATCTCCTGAGTATAATCCTTAAATGTATTTTCCTTTGTTCTTAAGGTCAAGTCTAAAATTTCTTATGCAGTTTATAAGCCCAAAAGGCTTATACAGTCCTAATCTTCAACTTCATGTGCTTCTCACCTCTCAGAATGATAACTGGGTAAACTGCTGTGCTCCACAATGAGGAGGTAAAACTGTGATCAGAAGGATAGTGAATGTGAAATCATTCATGCTGCCTCAAAAGGCAGGAAGGGCAGTTGGGCAGGAAGGGCACTTGTGTAGATCACATAGATTTTTCTGTTTTCTTTACTGAAATGTATTCAGTACTTAGAACTTTTCCTGGGAAGACAAATTGGAAAGAAAGAAGATTCTATAGGAAGGAATGGAAGGAGCTTCCCTAATTTTAAGTTAACAAATGGAAGTAAAACAATTCAGTGTAACATGTGGTTCCAGGCTAGCCTTTGGTAATGCAAGGTTGGCTCTGCATTTTGCCTCTCTCTGTGAGTTCCTTTAGGTGGTCATTCCAGTTCATTTTTAATACCATGGATAATATGCTTATCACCAAACCAGTGTGGAAAATGAATGTTTACTGTGTGTTGAAGATTAGGAGATAAAAGGCTGTGTGTGATTAGAAATGGTGTGTTGAAAGGTTATGAATGATGATCAAGGCTAAGAAAAAAAGAACAGGCAATTCTCCTCAGGGCTCAAAACCATTTAGCACAGTGGTTCTCAACCTTCCTAATGGCATAATATATTTTCATTGTTTAAAAGGGGTCAAGACCCATAGGTTGAGAACACTTGATTTAGCACCATGTAAGAACAACACACTTGTTTTTAAATATACGTTTCCCTGTTCATCGCAGACAGGATTCAGGAAGAAAAATGATATTTTAGAACACAACAGTATAATAATATTTTAAAAGATTAAAATTTTTGAGAAAATAATCTAAAATAAACATATTCATTGAGCAATAAAATTTTGTGTATATGATCATTTAAAAGTATTTTTGAATTAAAAATATGAACAACACCTTCATATAGATTATAAATTATGCACATGTCACATACACAAATACCTTTATTTTTCATAAGAAATAAGACAATTCTGTAACTATATATGTTATTTTTCCTCTCCCCCATTTTTCCACATCATTTTTGTTCAGATTCCTGCCTAGTCAGTGTCTCCATATCATTCTTATATAATCCAAGTGGAATTATATTCGTAACAATATGTTTCCATGTGGCTTCACTTGTTCTAGCCCTAGTTCATTTTGCTGTGTAGAGGGAACCATGTCTGAGAAAATCAGGGCTCGTTATCTGGCTCCCAGGTAGGAAGGCTCAGTACTGCACATAAATAAAATGCTGCTATTTAAATTGCTTGCCTTGCCATTGTTGGGACTTTGGAGGGCTATCATTTCCCAGCCTCCAGAGAAAAGGGAATTGACTTAATCATACTCAACATAATTAGACACAGGTCTGCATTGTTTCAAAGTTCTCAAACACATGTTCCAGTTTATACTCCTACGAAACCCTGAAATTCCACTTTCTTTGCTTCTCTTTGTGACTGTCCAGGTTTCCACTCAGTACTTTGCTCTGATTGGTCAGAACCACAACCAGAATCTCCCTCATGGGGTTGCCTACATCATGTCCTTGTCTTCATGACATTACAGCTGTGAGAAGTGGTTTTATTCTCCTTGTTCCATGTGTAATTCTCATGCTGTCCTCCTTAACTGCAGGTTGATTTTCTCCCAAATGTGTGAAAACCATATTATGTTCCTTATTGAAATAATGCAAAGATGTATAATCAACACTGTGTCTTAGAGTTACAACTCAGTGTGAAATTGATTTATCTGAATTATTCTGCATCCTTATAATTTGGGAAAAACTCTTTTTTTTTTTCTTTAAGAGCTTAGAATATTCTTCTCAAGTATACATTTTGTCCTATTCAGCAATCTCTGATTCACTCTAAACCCAATGTTAACATCATGGGCTCCAAAATTAAACTACCTAAATTTGATTGGTGGTTTTCCCACTTTATGTCTGTGTGACATTTAGGTAAGTTACTTAACCTTCCTAAGCTAATGGTTTGGTTTTTCTATGCTGCATGTTTAGTGCCATCAGTCTTTCTTGACAGTCAGTTGATGTTCTTGCCAATGTGTGTGAGCCTATATCAAACTATGCACCATTAAGCTATTACATTGTATTATATTTTCTCTCTGGATCTACATAGCTCTGAGGTCTCTTAACCATTTTACGGCTATATCTAATTTTTGCTTAGACTTTTTCCTAATAAGAAACAATTTATATCTTCATTCATAACAGTGTAAGACCAGTGTCTTCCTGGGCCGCGAAAACAAAGCACCATGGACTGAGTGGCTTAAACAACATGATTTTATTTCCTCACAGTCTTGGAGGACAGAAGTTCACCATCAGAAGAATTGGTTTCTTCCAATGTCTCTCTCCTGGGCTTGTGATACCTGCCTTCTGGTGTTTGCAAGTAGCCATTTCTCTGTGTGTGTCTCAGCCTTAATTTCCTCTTCTTATTAAGAAGCCAGTCATATTGAATTAGGGTCTACCTCTGACCTCTTTTAACCTTAATTACCTTTTTCTAGGTCCTATCTCCTTATGTTCATGTTCCAAGGTATTAAAGGTTAGGATTTGAATATATAAATTTTAACGGGACATAATGTAGCCCATAATAATCAGCATTTCTGCAATGCCTAAATTCAAGAATTCAAGATTTTTCTTTCATTCAACAGATAAAAAACAAAAAATAAAACCAAACATCAACAGTAGAGAGAGTACAAAGGAGAGAAAGACATTAGTGTGAATGAATTTTTTTCCCCCTGGATTGGCTTCCCTTGTCTGTTCTTTTAAAGGAACTCAATAAGGCCTTTGCCCTACCTACATTTACTTTTATTTCACCTCAGGAAACCTTCCTTTTGAAGCCCAGAGCTTATATCACGGCTAGTTTAACTTGAATATGACTAATTTACCATGTCTCTTAACGGTAGCTTTTACAATCTGGCATCTGAACCAGAACCGATTTCTAGAACATTTTAATCTAAATGTAAACAGGACATAACAGGTAATTTCTCTAAGGCTTATGAAATAATATGCATTGTTACATATTAATAATGATGATGAAATAGTAAATTCTTCTATAGTGCTTTCTATGTGCCAGTCACTATTCTAAGCAGTTTACGGGTATTTGCTTTTAATCTTTTTATGGAATTTAAAGCTCTTACTCTTCAGAAATGCAACATTAATTTTTGCACTTTCAAGAGATTGCAGGGAGAGAAATTTAAATATACTGTTGGCTTATGTTGACTATATGAACAATCTTTTCTCAACTTAAGACTATCTTGAAGAAAAATTTGAGATTATAACTCACAAATTTTTAGTCATTTTTGAATTGGAAACATTGGTGTGCTTATACCAATTAAAGCCTTGAAAATTAAATTTATATTTGTTCTATGCCCTATAAATTATTAATTTTTTTCAGATAGTCTACAGTAAAATGCTTACAGAGAAGAAGGGGATGGTGCTAAAATTGATTGAAAATCTGCTGTATGCATTGAAGTAATTGGCTTGTGCAAAGTCACAGAACTGAGACGTCATGGAGCTCCCTAATTCCAAGCTATAATTCTAGGCTATTCATGACATGCTGTCATCTATAAACATAAAGGGAGACATCTAGAGATACTGACTAAAACAAAAACAGTTGTGCTTAATCAAATAATACTATAAAGGCCTTACTTTATTTGCAGAAAATTTTGTGTCAGCACTGTCCCTTGATGAGGTTTTGTTCATGGTAGACATGCTACTCCATCATAATTGGTTATCAGGAAGAATGCAGAACTGTAGGCATGGTCTGGTGAGGTAGCTCATGCCTGTATTAAAACAGTCCAGGAGGCCAAGGTAGGGGGATCATGAGTCAGGAGATCCAGACAGCCTAAATAAGAGAAAGACTCCATCCCTACTAAAAATAGAAAAAAACAAACAAATAAACTACCTGGGCATTGTGGTAGTTGCCTGTAGTCTCAGCTACTCTGGAGGCTAAGGCAAGAACATCCCTTGAACCCAGGACTTTGAGGTTGCTGTTAGCTTTGACACCATGACACTCTACCCAGAGTGACAAAGTGAAATTATGTCTCAAAAAAAAAAAAATTAGTCAGCCTCAGGTATTTCATTATAGCAACATAAAATCAACTAAGAAAGTCTCCATAGTGCTTGACACTGTGAAAGAAAGAAAGGGAGAACCACGCAAAGGCTTCTTGGAAAGTTTTAGATGTTGTTAATGAATCTAGAATCTTGACTGGGGTGACATTTTCACAGGTGCATGCATAAATTCCAAATAATTAAACTCTATACAGGCAGTCCTCAAGTTACAAACATCTGACTTGTATAGAACTTGCACTTACAAATGGGAACTAGTACAGTAAGTCCCTAAGTTAGAAACATCTGACTGACCTATGACTTGCATTTTTGAACAGAGGCTGTCACAGGCAATATGTAAATGTTCCTATTGCAAATTACATAAAAGTTCAACTTAAGAACAAACCTCCACAACCTAACTTGTTCATAACCAGAGGACTGTCTATATAATCAATGCATGAAGTTCTTATGTATCAATTATACCCCAACTCAATAAAGTTGTTTAAAAATATATAAATAAATAAGTAGAATTTATAATAATAAACCAAAGGCATTTAAATAAGATGGTTCAATTCTTTGTGCTATTTAATCTTTACCACTCACTTCACTTCTGAAAAATCAGATTATTTGTGTCTAGACCAGGAACTCTTCATGAGACTGAATGTACTATTATTCATCTTCTCTACAATGCATATATAATAACTTGATGAAGAACATTTATCATGCTTCTATTTCCTATGGATTTGTGGATATTTGAAGCTATTTTAGAAAGAAATTAATGGTCACAAACTCTAATCATGAAAAAGCTATTATTCAGTGAAAAAACTTGTCTATTTTTCCCCATATGGCAAGGACACTGAATTTACATTAAAGACCACTCTGACATAGAGCTCATTTACTCCTGTGGCAAGCCATGTAGAAGGAACCTAACTAGCATCTAAAAACTAATGCTTTCTGTCCTTCACACAATTAAACTTTTCTGTGGCAACAGTCAATCTTTTGAAGGTGGTCTCCAGAAACTGCAGATTGTCACACAAAGCAGAGCCCCAGAAGTCTTTATGTGCCACTAACTGATTAGATTATGTCATTTATTCCTGTCATTTTCTATGCCTTTCACTGCTACTGACTGTATAATAGACTAGCAGACAGCTCTGCATTTATCACTCTTCCATCTGTAAGAAAAAGGATAATTTAGAGCAACTCATATAATGGTTATGATGAATGTCACAAGGGGTTTGCTTGAGTCTGTTTTCCTGGTTCCAACATTCATGTTGGTCTGAAGAACACCTCTGTTCCCAGAAACTTCTCAGCATGTGTGGAGGATCTTCACATTTTGTTATGCAACATTAGCCAAGTCTGCACCATGTGCTTGTGCAAACATATAACACATCTCTATTATCATGTCATTATACAAGTATTTCTTTTGTGATTACTCCAATATGGTTTTTTTTAATTATTTTTTTTTGAGACAGAGCCTCAAGCTATGCCCCTGGGTAGAGTGCCATGGCATCACAGCTCATAGCAACCTCCAACTCCTGGGCTCAAGCGAATCTCCTGCCTCAGCCTCCCAAGTAGCTGGGACCACAGGTGCCCACCACAATGTCCGGCTATTTTGATTACTCCAATATGTTGTACAGGTTGGTTTTTCCTTTGAAGATAATTTTTTCCTACTTTTTGAAGCTGAAGAAACTTCAAGGTAAAATTTACCATTACTCCAGTGAAACTCATTTATTCTTATTATTTCACATTACTTTTTATATCTTAATTGCTCTTCAGAGCTTTGTATAAGATTCACATAATTACCCACTAGGTGTACTTCTCCTGTTATAATTTTTATGGCCATCATGGTCAACATGTACAAATTATATGTACTAATCTGATTCCTTTGCTGTGGTAACTGGATTTTCTGTGTAATTACAGGTGGTAATGGCATTTTAAGTACCTTATACAGGTGTCGAAGATTTCTTTTTTTTAAAATATGAAACAGCATTGAGAAAGTATAAGTTCTTGGAGCTTTGCTAGATTATAAAGGTGCCTTTCAACTGTAAATAGCAGTTGTCATTGTCACACTAACCATCCCAGGACAAGTTAATCTCCAGAAAAGAGTCAGTGTTTTTGACCTAACAAGCCAGGAAATTAAACATTTTTTTTTATTACCAAATAGCATTCATTGATGTTGGGTCAGAATGTGATACAATTCGGATTGTAGATCTACTGTTTATGAACAGGTAACTGCCCAAAAATAATAATAATAAACATTCAATCCATTCTGCTTAAGTATCAAACTCTGCATGCCTAAGGCCAAAATATACAGTCAGTATATGTGTATGTTGTGTATGCAGTCCCAATATGTGTGTGTGTGTTATATCTGAGTCACTTCTGAGTGAAGTGGCTAACCTGATGGTTTAGCTACTTGAAAACTCACAGACACATGAGTTATGCATCAGCCTCTTGCTTTGTTCATGTGTGCAAGAAAACTCCGTCAGTTTGTGAAAGTTTGATTTTGTGCTCAAGAAGCTAGCTCCAATTCTTGACCTTTCTGAACTTATTTACCTTGGTAAGAGAATGTTGAGATATTTATTGTATAGGGTTTTTTTTAAAGGTTAAATAATACATTTATAGGTTGGGAGCACATAGCTCAATGGTTAGAGCACCTCCCCCATGCGCCAGGGGTGGCAGGTTCACACCCAGCCCAGATCTGTCTGTTAAACAATAAAAAACAATGTATTCATAGTACTAATACTGTGCCTACCAAACATCTGGCAGCTGACAGTGACAGGGACTATTGTTATTAAAGAAAATAACATTGTTAGAGAAGACAGATACAGATGCCTATATTTACATACCAACCTAAAGTAATGTGAAGCTTAAATGAAAACAAGTAGGTAATGTTGTTAGGATAAGGCATAGAAGAAGATCAGCCACACATATACACTGAGAACTCTTGAATTTGTTAAGGGGGCAGTGACAAATGTGAAGGATATTCATTTACTCTAGTTTTAACTTTTAATTCGGACAGCATATTTTTCTAGGCTCATTTCTTAATGTAATGGGAAAACATATACCCAGCTTATAATGCCCTTTTGCTTCGTTACTTATGTATCTTTTCCCTTCTGGTAAATGTTGGACAGTAAAACCAAACATAGTTCATTTGGCATTTAAGATACAGCTGGACCTGATTCTGCACATCTGAGGGAGGCGGTGCTGTTCTTTGGTTCACTCTGCTCCTTTCCCTCACATTTTCAACAGGTCTCATAACCCATGCAGGGAATATTGTCTGTCCTTGTCTGAGGGTGGTCAAACACTCCCTTGAAAGAAGTGAGATTAAGGAATATTTGACCTGCATGCCGGGAACTGATGGTATTTCTGTCGACATACTCATCTTTTATGGGAGAACTTCAATTCCCCAATCAATGACTGTTCTTGTCTTATGCCTTTCATAACAAGAAAGGTTAGCAGAAAACGGGAGCTCTGTGAGAGTTCGTCATTTTTACAGAATTCCTATGACACAGTGGGCATAGGAAAACCAGATACAAAAGCAATACTAATTTTTATTTTCTGCATTTTAATAAAGATTGAATTACAGTAGCAAGACATGATAAATTACATGGTATCATTTTTTAAATGTTTCTGTCTTTTGAAATACTGGTATTTCCTTTTTTCAGGACATATTTAAAAGATGATTATCAAAACTACAAACATTTTTAGATATTAGTAGTCTACTCCTCTACTAGCCTACAGATGTCCTTAGTATTATCCTGCACAAAAATGAGATCCATGAACAATGATAACTCTCTGGGTTAGCATTTGCAATGTAAAGGAGACTTTTATACTTACTGTCTTTACCTAAATGAAACTGATGGTCAATTTGTTGCAGTTACCCTTGATCTTGTCCTTTCTACAGGGCCTCTAAATATATACCCAAGATTTTACGTCACTTAATTTAGTAACTACTAAGATAGCACTGAGAGAAAATATAGGCTCAAGGCCTGATGCTTTTGGTCTTAATGTCAGGAAATTTGAACATCTGTTTTGTTTTGGTTTTTTGTCAAGTTTCAATTCTTCTCTCAGAATAGAGAAAGCAATGTTCACCACCCATGAAATACCAACTTATACTTGACAGAACTAAGGTATAGGGTAAATTTAGTCAATACACTTCTTATGTCTACCAAATCAATTAGACCTTATTCCATGGATGAAATAACCATTCAGTTGTCTTTTGTATTTCTCTACCATGATAACTTTTATGTCAGTGAATTCTCCTGTACAGTGAACTCTTACCCTGAGTGGTATTAGACCCAGACACTATTTCATATGAGAAGCATTTACATATGATGTAATCATTAAGAAATACCTATTTATTTTGTGCTTAGCCCCTTATTAGATACTACAAGGATAACAGAAATATAAGACATGATTCTTGCCTCAGAAGAGTTTTTAATCTTATTAGAACTTTAACCCTAATGAAATAACTATAAATAATTCCAGGCAGCTTTTTAAAAAGTGGTTATTTGACACACTAGTGTTGCATGAAGATGAAGTATTTTTAGGGTTCAAGGAATGAGCAAATAGTGCAACCTGGGGCTAAAATACAGGTATGATCAGAAGAGAGAAAAGAATGAGGATTTCAAAGGAGGAGGAGATCCATTCTAATGTCTAAAATGGAGCCCAGCTATAGAGATCTCTGAATATTACAAATAATCTGAGACTGTGAAGATTTCTCAACCCATGCAGTGGCTTTGGATTCAGAGTACATCACTCAAATGAGAAATACCTCACTCAGTATTATGTTCAAAAATCAGATAAATCAGGCTTAATATCTATCTATAAGAGGTAGCAATAAATACTATGCCAGTCATATTTATATTTGAGGGGGAGGGTACCTCACTGTCCCCTCAATTCATGTACTAATTTTGGCATGGAGTGGAAGCTTCTAGTCTTCAGTCCAACAGTAGTCACTCCTGACATGCTCTTATTCAAGCCTGTGTGGTCCTTTAAAAGGAGCAACATTCATTTCATTCCAAGTGTGATGCCATGCTCTGTCTCTATGGACCCAGCACCATAGCCTCCTTGTTTTGTCACCTTGGTGAAGATCTGTGCTCTGTTATGTATGGATGCTTTTGCTATTTATGGAACTGTTCTTGTCAAAACCACAGGGGAGTTTCGGCCTAAGTCCAGTTGCTTGCAGAACAAAGATCCAATTACTAGGACAATAAGGATTGCCAAGAAAGAAAGGAGAAAGGAATTTTTTTTAATACAAAATCATCTTGTTGGAAGAATGGGAGCAGTTGCCTCAAATCCATGCCTCTGACTAACCATGGGCTTTAAAGGAGAGGGAACATGCACTTTATCAGGTTGTGGTGTAACCAGGAGTTGCAAGTTTTGTGGACAGATTGTGGAGGGTGGTGAGTTATTAGGAAGTCTGCTTGGGGGCCTTCAGAAACTCAGCTCTTTTGTCTTGCAGAAAATCCACCATTTCTGGGAAAACAACTCAAAAGGTCAAGTAGTTACTTAAAGGAGAGGATTGAAAAATAGGTATGGGTCATCAAAATTTGTTCATGAAGCCAGTTACACTACCTGGGGGTGGGGAATAGCTCCACTTCACTATAGAAAATGGTCAACTCCAACCTCCTTGCCATCACAACTACATCTCCTCCGTTACTGAGCAGTACTGCTTTCCTCACCTTTAGTGTTATCCATCCTCAAGTAGCTTCACTTTCACAAAAACTTGGATATGGAAGAATGTGCTCTGGATTGATCCACATTTCTTCTTAAGGTACTGATTCACGAAAATCATTGCCCGTATATGAGCAAATCTGTTACTGGAATTTCGTCTTATCTCCTGGCTGACTCACCAAATCTAATAACCAACTTTCAGGTTCTTGGTCTCAGTGATTTGAAGAATAAATCTGGGGACTACAGATCAGTGGCAAGACAGAATTTATTTACAGAAAAGAATACAAAAACATTAAAGTTCCTGGGAGGGAGAGAAAAACCTAGTCAGGAGAGAAAAGCTCTCTCCATCTCTCTCCATTTAGCTGTATATATAGGTGCATGGATTCCTTCTGTATGAGGTCAAGAAATGAATGGACACAGTCCCTTCCGCTGGGGCAAGGTGAATGAATGTACTAATGAATGGACATAGTTCCTTCTGCTGGGCATGGTGAATGAATGGACACAGTCCATTCATGGAACTGAGGCCTAGGAAACTTACATAAAATTGACCTAAGCATAGGAAATGGGGGTTTCATATTTAGTCATAAGTGTAAAGGGGAAGGAGAAACCAAGGTGCCAGTGTCTCCCCAGTAGTTGTTCGGTCCCTTTGGCTACTAGAGCCTCCGGAGGTAGAGGGAGGCTCCCCCCCCCCCGCCTACACTGCAGCCTGCTGGTTCCTCTGCCAGCTGCCACTGCACCAACATCGCTAAGGTGGAGGTGGTGGGTCCTTTAGCCCAGCTCACCTGTGCTGGCTGGGGCCTCACCTGTCCTGTATCATTCCTCCCTCTCCAAGTAGAAATTCTAACTGCTGTTAGGGAAAAAGGGTGAAGACTCGATCTAACTGATTCCTGTTGAATTTGGTAGTTAGGGTTTCTCTGGTGGGAGTGTAATCCAGGAGTCCATGATAGAATCAGGTGTTGGACAGGAACTATCTTTACTGTGTGTGGCTTGATGACATTTCTGGAAGATGGAGATCTGATTAGGACATTAAAAGGCAAGGGTAGCACAGTGAGAGGAGGGGGGTTAATTACAGTGTCCGGTTAGAGGAACAAAGTCAGTGATGTTAAAAGAAAACTATATTAACACTTTTCTTGCTGTTTTCTAAATAATAACTTCAACCATTCCTTAGACTCACTTCATAATCTGCTTCTATAGAAGGTAGAGTAGAGGGTTCCTGAATGATGTATCCAAGAAACTACTCCTATAACTTTAATAGCTATAGAAGAAGACAATATAACAGAAAAGGGACCTTCCCAGGTTGGGGTTAGGGAAGGTGAATCAGTGGGAAGAGTTTTGATCATGACTAGATTCCCAGGAGAGAAAAGCTCCTTTAGTGTTGAATGTAAAAATGTAGTTGGGAGGTTTTTAAGGATTTGTTGAAATTTAGCTAAAGAAGTGATATGTTTTACTAATTCAGTAGTCTCCAGATCTAGTAATAAATCATTAGTTAAAAAGGGTCTTCCATATAATAATTCAAATGGGCTACAACCAAGCTTCTGAGGTAGAGTGTTTATTCTAAGGAGAACAATGGAAGATAAGGGAGTTTCTTGTAAGTCTTCTCTAGCTGCATGGTTCTGTGCTATAATCTGTTGGCAATTATGCCCTATCTCCTCATGGGATTCAGGAAGGAAAGTGGCAGGATTCAAAGTAGAACAGGTGCATAATTGCAGCACTGGTCCTTCTAGTAATAAGGCTTGATATTTTGGAAGGTGGTTATCTGACAGCCAAAGATTGCTCTTGGAATTCAAAAGGCCAGTAAGATCATGAGAAATGTAGATAGTTAGATCTTTTCCTAAAGTTAGTTTGGTTGCTTCTGGGGTCAAGAGGGCCACAGCTGCAATGACTCATAGACAGTATGGCCATTCCTTGGCCACAGTGTCAATTTCTTTACTAAGATATGCAACAGGTTGTAGAACTGGACCGCGGTATTGGGCCAAAACTCCCAGAGCAATTCCAGTTTGCTCTGTAATACACAGATTAAACTGCTTCCAGTGGGAAGACTCAAAGCAGGGGCCTGCAAAAGAGCAGTTTTTAACTGTTGGAATGCCTTATCTGCTTCCAGTTTCCATTCTAAAGTGACTAGGCCCTCTTTCTGAGCATTTTTAATTAAAGAATAGAGTGGTTTAGCTATTTCACTAAATCCAGGGATCCAAAGTCTTTAAAAGCCTATAATTCCTAAGAAGCCTTGAAGTTATCTGAGAGTTCGAGGTTTAGGGTGAGCCAGTATTGGTTCTATTATGTCTGTGTCCAATGCTCTCTTCCCCTGCGAAAGCTGGAGACTCAAATAGTGAACTTCTGGGACACATAATTGGGCTTTAGCCTTGGAAACTTTGTACCCACAATCAGCTAGACAGCTTAAGAGAGCTTGTGTAGCTTTGTGGCATTCTTCTGCATTTGATACTCCCAAGAGCATATCATCTACATACTGAATAAGAGTCACTGTAGGATATGAAAAATGACTCAAGTCTTTGGCTAAGGCTTGTCTGAACAAGTGAAGACTGTCCCTAAATCCCTGGGGTAACACAGTCCAAGTGAGCTGGGTGTTGGAGTCAGAGGGGTCCTCAAAAGCAAAAAGATGTTGGGACTTTTCATGAAGTGGAATGCAAAAGGAGGCATCTTTTAGGTCTAAGACTGTAAAATAGGCAACTGTTTCAGTGATATGAGACAATAAGGTATACGGATTGGGAACTACAGGGTGAAGAGGAATGACTGCTTCGTTTATAATGCAGATGTCTTGGACTAGCCTCCAGGTTCCGTTTGATTTTTGACACTCCAGAACAGGAGTATTACATGGACTGTTGCAAGGTATTAATAAGTTCTGTTGCTTGAGATTCTGTATTATGGGTATTAATCCATTCTTAATGTCTGTTTTTAGAGGATATTGTTTTTGATTGGGATAAATGGTGGGATTCTTTAACATAATTTGGACTGGTTGAGCATATCTTCCTCTTCCCACCTGTCCCTCAATAGACTACACTTCTGGGTTAATTTCTGTCTCTAATAAAGGAAGACATAATATAGGTTCCTGTCCCATATTCATATAAATGGTTGTTCCTGCCCCAAAGTGGAGGAACATGTCCCTTCCCAAAAGGGGAGCATGACTTTCAGGCATGATTAGGAAGGCATGAGAGAACAGCCAGTCATCCCAATTGCAGCTTAAAGGCTGAGAGAAAAATCTGGTAACCAGCTTTCCAGACACCCCCTGTATAGTTACAGATTTGGGGGATAAAAGACCAGGGTTAGAGAGAAGTAGGTTTCTCCAGTGTCCAGGAGAAATTCTATCTCCTGGCCCTCCTTTATAAGGCAAACCCAGGGCTCCCGAGGGGTGATGACACAAGCTGGAGCCATGAGAATCTGCCCCGGGCACCCTCAGTACAGTTCGGGGGCTGATGGGATCACTGTCCCTGGAGGCCTTTGCCTCTAAGGACAGGCCTCCAGTGGTCACCCTGGCATCCTGGACAGGGGCCAGGTGGCTTGCCCAGCCAGTGGTGCTGCTGGGGGCAGTCTCTTTTGACGTGGCCAGTATGGCCACATTGGAAGCATTTGTTCTTAGCTCCTCTGGCTTCCCTCTGCCCCTGAAAGGTGCCCATTTGTCGGAGGGCCATTACTACAGCTGCCATTCTCTTTCGATCCCTTCTCTCTTTTTCCTCCTCTTTCTCTTGATTTCGGTTATAAAAGACCATAGTGGCCATTTTAAGAAGATTCTCCAGGTTATGATCTGGGCCTAGAGCCAATTTCTGGAGTTTTCTTTGAATGTCTGGAGCTGCTTGAGTGATAAATTTGTCTTTTTAAAACAATTTGGCCCTCTATGGAGTCGGGTGTCAATTGGGTGTGTTTGCTCATTGCCTCCCTAAGCCACTCAAGAAAGGCTGCAGGACACTCATTTTCCTCCTGGCAAATAGTAGACAACTTAGGATAATTCACAGGCTTTTTCTTGGATCTACAGAAATTTTCCAGGATACATGTTAGAAAATATTTATGCCACCAGTTACCTTCCCTTTCAGGGTCCCATTCAGGATCCTGAAAAGGAACTTCCTGTCTTCCCATGGGGTATCTGTCCCTTTCCCCAGGAGACATACTGCCATCAGTATTGTACATGAACCATAAATCACCCCACTTCCTTGCTTCATCTAGGACTTCATTCTTTTCATTAAACATTAATGTCTGATCTACTAATAACATTATGTCCCTCCAAGAGAGACCAAAGCTTTGTCCTAACCCCTGGAGAACATCTATGTACTTATCAGGGTCATCAGAAAATTTTCCTAAATCAACTTTAATTTGTTTTAAATCTGCTAGAGAAAACGGAGTGTATACTCATGCACTTCCCCTTTCACCCCTTGCAGTTTCAACCAAGGAACACAAAGAAGGATATGGTTGCCTTCTGGGGGCCCCGGTACCACCAGAAAAAACTCTTGGGACAGCCTCCCTCGTGGGGTTCTCTGAACACATGGAGAAGGGTGTGGGGGAAATAGATGGTGGGTTTGAACTAGGTGGTGATGGTGTCTCCCTTGAGAATCCCTAACCATTTGGGGAAGTTACTATAGCCAAGAGAGCAGAATCTAACTGACAGATCTTACGCAGTTGTGGGCTTTCCCTGAGGGAAAAGAACACTTGCACATAGGGCACCTCAGACCACCTTTCTTCCTGTTTACAAAAAGCATCTAACTGGAAAATGAGGTCATAATTAAGAGTACCCTCTGGGGGCCATTGTTCACCAGTGGAGAGTTGATACTGAGGCCAGGCCTGGGTGCAGAAGAAAACCATACATTTTTCAGCATCTGAGGATCAAACATTTCCCAGTGTTCCAGAATACAGCCCAACAGGGAGTTCTCTTGATGAGAGAATATGTTACCCATCTGTGAGAAAGAACAAATGTCCAGCGTCTAATCAATCCCACCCTGTATTCCTGAGTTGTCCAGAGCATCTAGGACCAACCAAGAAGCCTTCCAACCAAACAAAAGAAAGTGTTCCTCCAATGGTTAGGGAAGAAACCCTGAGGAAAGTGGCGTCCTCAGCCCCTGCGCTTGTCTGAATTAGCCACTCTCACCAGTGTAGCACTTAGTGCCTGCTGGTTCTCCTGTGCTTATCATGCCAGCAGCACAGCTCCAAGAAATCAGGTCCAGGGAACCTTAGTCCCACCTGATGCATATATATTCTGCCCCTTTCTGCCCCTTTCCCCCACTAGCCTTAGAGTATAAATCAAAGTGGGGATAAGCCCCATCCTGGAGAGAATGGCTGTGTGATGTTTGCACATTTAACTCTATAGAATCTGTGCAAGCTTTTTCTAAAATCCCCGTAACGAAAAGGAAAAGTAGGCTTTCTGGTCTGAGCAGGTCTTGGTGTTAAATGCTATGTTTTCTAGCTGCCCTTTCCTTTCCAAAGGTTAGCAAGGCAATAATAACTAATTTTAGTAACAAATCAGGGTTGAGATTCACTTTGAAACTTTTGTATCACAATTAGCTGCACTTAGCCGAAGTCCTAGAGAAAATTAGAATTTTTTTAAATTTCCCCACACCAGAAGAAATCAAGTACCCAGGGTCATGAGTGGTAGCCAAAGTTCAGGGCTATTCCCACATTGGGGAGGCATCTTGGGCTTCCCTTCATAGGCCTCTGGTTGCCCAGACAAACTGTGGAGGGGAGTCATCTTGCCCTTTAACAAAGTCAGTTTTTTCCTCAGACACATAAAAAGCCAATCTAATTTAATTCTGCAATGCAAGGCAATAAAAAGGACCTTACAACAAACCTACAACATTTGAAACACTTAAAACATCTGAAAAAATACCAGAATTAATCAGTAACAAACCCAACTAAATACATAAAGCAATCCTTTACCAACATTCAAATAAAGCATGTAAACTACAAGGAGAGAGAGAGAGGCAGCAGAGGCCTATAGAGATAACTAGGAAACATTCGGGACCATCAAAGAGAAGAGAAGTTAGCAAAAGCTAGGAGACCACAAGTTTTCAAAGGCCCCCCAAGTCCTGGGGTTAGAACCATTGCTGGGACCCCAGGGCCTCTGGGTGCTACCTCCTAACTCAGCTTTCAACCAGGGAAAAGGAATAAACAGAGAATAGGTTCAAAATTCTTCCAACAGTCCCTCTGCCTCCTTTCTGAAGCCAAGGGGAATTAGAAAGTTTGCTCCCCAACAGCCTCTTGCCTGTAACCTGGAGGTCAGCAGTCACACTATGCATATTTACAGGCTAGTGGGCATTCAAATTGTTAGTCTCTAACATTATCATTATAGAAATGAGCAGGATAGAGGTAAGTGGTCCCATTGCTTACCACAGATCGTCAATGCTCCGTATGGGCCACCAAATCTGTCACCGGAATTTCATCTTGTCTCCTGGCTGGCTTGACAAATCTGATATTGGACTTTCAGGTTCTTGGTCTTGGTGATTTGAAGAATAAATCTGCAGACCACAGATCAGTGACAAGACAGAATTTATTTACAGAAAAAAATACAAAAACACTAAAGTTCCTGGGAGGGAGAGAAAACTGTAGTTGGGAGAGAACAACTCTCTCCATCTCTCTCCGTTTAGCAATATATATAGGTGCATGGGTTCCTTCTATACAAGGCCAGGAAATGAACGGACATAGTCCCTTCTGCCAGGGCAAGGTGAATGAATGAATGTACTAATGAATGGACATAGTTCCTTCTGCTGGGGCATGGTGAATGAAGGTACTAATGAATGGACACAGTCCATTCATGGAACTGAGGTCTAGGAAACTTATATGAAATTGACCTAGGCATAGGAAATGGAGGTTCCATATTTAGTCATAAGTGTAAAGGGGAAGGAAACACCAAGGTGCCAGTGTCTCCCTAGTAGTTATCCAGTCCCTTTGGCTACTGGAGCCTCCGGTCGGGGAGGGAGGCTCCCCCCCTTGCCTATGCTCCAGCCTGCTGGTTCCTCTGCTGGCTGCAGCTGCACCAACACTGCTAAGGTAGAGGTGGTGGGTCCTTCAGCCCAGCTCAGCTGTGTTGGCTGTAGCACCACCTGTCCTATATCAAAATGTTTGTGGGGCAGAGCATAAAATCTACCTCAAATTAATTTTTATCTTCAGCATCAAAGAGAATAATGCAAATATTAACATCTCAATAATTGCCTTGTCACAGGTGCTTAAGCAAGTTAATTCTTGTCAGCAGAAAGCAATGGACAAGAAGCAAACCCAGAAAGGAGGAAGATAGTTGAAAGGCTCAGGATGATAAGAAAGCTACTTTCTATAAAATAAATTGATAATATACATAAACTGGAAGAGAGGGCTGTATTCCAAGGCTGTTAAAGGTGTGGATTAGACATATTTTTTTGTCTTCAACATTAGAAAATAAATATGCGTATTAGGAGTTCTTATATAAAAAAGAGTTTGACATCCAATCTCCTTGTTATTTCACTTTCCTCCTCTCCCCAGGGTGATTCCTGCTGTGAAATTGTCAAACAAACATGTAAGACCTAGTGAAGCACTTGTAGCCTGCAGCAGTAGAGAACAGTTTCTAACAATCTTTGCAGCTTCCATATAGGAGTTGCAACAATTAATTTCTTTTTCTTCAGACAAGCTATATTTAGCATAGAAAAGAAATGGCTGAGAAGAGACAACTTGGATAACAGGGAGTATGGCATTGAGCTTGGGATATGCACTGCATGTAGATAATGTGAAAAAATTGAAAGTTTACCCAACACTGGTTGAATTTGGAGGTGAGAGTAGAAAGGCATCAGGAAGAATCACTATGTGATCATAGAAATTAATTATAATTTGGAGACAAGATGACTCACCAAAGACATCGGCTACCTGATAGTCTCAGAAAGAAAAAAAAAATTGAATGACAAACAAACAAGCAAACAATCAATCATAGATCAGGTATAATTTCGGAGGAAAAGTTTCAGAACCAGAGATTCCACGGGAAGAAGCTGCAGAGACAGACAAGAAGGAATAGAATATCAGCAAAGATCAACCTCCAGGAGGGTCAAAGTCCAATGAAAAGGATTCATGGAACAGTTTGTTACTGAGAGAGGATACTTGGAAAAAGTAAGGTCTACAAGAACAGAAGTCTTCTCAAGGAGACCCCAAGGATACACATGCAAGGTCCTCCCCAGGTGACTCAGCTCTTAGGAGTTTGTAGAAACTTAACTTCCTGGGATCTGGAAACTAACTCTTGCTTCTGCTTTTGTAAAAGCCTGAGACTGCTTCTCCAGCTTGATTCAAACTGACCAATGAGAAAGGTACCAGTGGACTGGAGCTTTTGAATGGGGATAAAAAGGAGAAGACTGAGCCAGTTGGGGAGTGTGGCCATTTTGAACTCTTCTGTACCATCGCTCCATGGGCTGGAATAAAGACCTTCTTCTTTAAAACATGATGTCTGAGTGCTCTTTCTCTCCACTGGGCCTCGCCTTCTTGCAACATTACTCCTTCCCTCTTGTCTCTGGCAGTCAGCAGACTCCGAGTGGCTGGAGAGCCTTTCTACACTAATGATTCCCCACTAAAACTGCAGCCACCAGTGAACTGGGAGTTTCTTAAGAACAAAGCACTATATTACAACATGTCCTGACATTCTTCCTGTCTTTACAAAGACCTGAACCCAAAAGACAAGAGGAATATTGTTTATTTATTCACCATGAACCTTTGTCCTTCCCGGGGGAGGGGCTTAGCCCTTGAGTTTTTGTCTTGCATCTTCCTATACAAACATGCCCAAATTTCAGCCTAGACTATGGAATCCACAGGGGGCTAGTGGGTCCCAGGGGATCTGTGTGACCCCAGAACATGAACATTTGGGGCAGACTGCCTTCTGGAGAGAGGGTCAGAGACAATAGTAGAGTGAGCTTTCTTCCATCCAGACTCCTTTCCTCTCATTCCTCTCCACCACTCATGGTTGACAAGAGAGACAATTGAGCTGGGGCTCTCAGTACTCGTGGCTTCTCCTTTGTTGGTGCATTCACCACAGTGGGACTTCTACAGAGTAAGGCTCACGTCTTTCTTCCTAAAAACCCGCAGAGGACCAACAGGTGCTCAGATTATGATCTTCCTGCTCACTGGCCCTCCCCAGTGCTGCTTTCCTGGATGCCCCATCAGAGGAGGGCACTCCTTAAAGAGGAGGAACATCAAACCTGCTTGAGCATCTCCCAGGCAATTCACAATCAGCACACAGTCCTTGGCACAGTCAGGGACTGAACTTTAAGTACCCAAGATCAGAATTCAATCATGCTGTCCAGGGGCAAAAAAGAGAAACTTGTGAACTAAATTCAGGAAGCAAGGGCATAGGTGGAATTGAAAAGAGAGCACAACATAAGTCCCAGCCACATGCATTCACAGAGTACCCCTCCTCAGAGAGAAAAACCATGCTCTCATGGTCTAGGGTGAGATCCTGGCCAGGGAAGTTTCCAGCCCACTGTCCCATGGTGGGGAGTTGAGCTAGTTCAAGCCCTGCCTTGTAGGAGATTGCAGAGCAGAGGAGGGATACTGCTCACAATAGCCAGATTGAATCTCAGATGTCCACACACCCACAACCAGACTTTCTGGTTGAGTGGAAACACCTCAGCCTCTTTCTAGTAGCTCTCCACAGAAGCCTGGAAGCAGACCATTGACCCCTGCCAAATAGTACTTTAACTACTTTTTAGAGGCTTCGAGCCTCACCCTCAACTTAGTTCTGCCAAGCTCCATTCCCCGACCTACCTGTGTGTTGGTGGAGAATAAGGACTCACCTAGAACTTCTTAGGCCCCACTCACCACTTTAGGCAATTCGAGTGCTTTTGTTGAGGTGGCCACAGTTCCCCAAAACAACATTGCAGCTTGTTTCTTCTGGTAAGCACCATCTATGGACAGGGCGATAAATTTGCACAGCTCTTTACCACATTTACTGACACACTTATAAAAAGCATTGTTGATTCTTACCTATAAGTACCACCTAATGTCTTGAAAACTAAACTAGGCATTCCATACTATCCACAATGTTAAGAAGACACAGGTCTGGGGAAAGAGAAAAAGTCTTAAAGACCTGTATCCTCCTTTATGAGAGAGATACAAGGAATCTTCCTAGACACATAGTTCACCACTAATACAGCCTACAACAACTAGCAACTGAGAAAACCAGCACACTAGGAATATCTATAACTAAGGTATCCATCTAGAACTTAGACCTCCATTAAAGCACCCAGAACTGAAATCAAAGTATGCTACAGACACTTCTTTACAAGTGAGGGGGGAAGAAAAAAATCCCTACCTAGACAAATAAAATCCAAAAATAAGAAGGAACATCTACTCCAGATGGAAGATACTGTGTTTCCCTGAAAATAAGACCTACCCAAAAAATAAGCCCCAGCAGGATTTCTATGCATTTGTTAAATATTAGTCCTACCCTGATAATAAGACCAAGTGATGGGTGTGACTATGCAGATGCATTTGGGGGCAGAGCAGTAAGGAAGACTGGAATACCTTTTATCTGTCATAGCTCCCTCTCTGAGCTGTTCGCACTTGTGTGGGTGCGTGTGTGGTAACTGCGGTCGCAGGCATCCTATTGCACACGCAGATGGTTAGGGGAAAGGAATTCACGCATCACTAGTGCCAGCCCCACCAACAAGATCAGCTCCCCCTGTCAAGTTCCAGAAGAAGATGACTTAACCGTATTTGAATAAATGTAGATTGTTGTATTATACTTAATAAAAATAAGACATCCTCTGAAAATAAGCCCTAGTGTGTCTTGAGAAAAAATAAATATAAGACAGTGTCTTATTTTCGGGGAAACACAGTATGTATTTGGGCAA
>CAUYQV010066597.1:0-10800 GCA_963574575.1 Galagoides demidoff
GATTCTAAAGGAGGTTGAAATTTCCAAGTCTTAAATGTGCTGATTATGACTTCTGGTATTTTAAGGTTTGTCATAGCTACATAATTAACACCTTGCTTTTATAGGCAGCAGTAATAGACTGGTTTAGAGTATGGGCTCTCAGCTGGGCACAGTGGCTCATGCCTGTAATCCTGGCACTCTGGGAGGCTAAGGCAGGTGGTTTGCATGAGCTCAGGAATTTGAGATCAGCATGAGCAAGAACAAGATCCCATCCCTATTAAAAAGAGAAAAAAAAAGATAATTAGCCAAGGGGTTGTAGCAGGCACCTCTAGTCCTAGCTGTTTGGGAGGCTGAGGCAGGAGGATTACTTGAGCTCAGAAGTTTGAGGTTGTTATGAGCTAAGGTGAGGCCACAGTACTCTAGCTTGGACAACAGAGCGAGACTCTGTCTTTAAATAAAAAAGTTCTGAAATCCAGGCTCTGCCATTTTTAGCTATGTGACCTGTGCCTTAATTTCATCATTTGTAAACTGGGAATAAAAGTGCTTCTACCTCGTGGGGATGGACATGAGGATGAAATATGAAATATTTAGAATAGTTTCTAGGACATAGTAGATATTTGATTTTTTTTTTTTTTAAAAAAAGATTCTGCCTTTGTGTTTTGGGAGAGGTGGGTGGATAGCTTCAGATCAGGAGTTTGAGACCAGCCTGAGCAAGAGCAAGACCCTGTCTCTATTAAAAATAGGCATCGTGATGGACGTTTGTAGTCTTGAATACTTGGAAGAAGAGGCAAGAGGATCTCTTGAGCCCAAGAGTTTGAGGTTGCTGTGAGCTGTGACACCATGGTACTCTACCTAGGGTGACGGAGTACTGTTCTCAAAAACAGAACAAAACAAAACTGTCTTTTTGTAAAGCTGCTGTTTTGTAAAAAAAAAAAAAAGAATACAGCTTTTTAAATGAATTGATGTATATGTTCAGGTTTGCATTATAGAGGAGGGATTTCTTAGAATGTCTATGAATGACTCGGCGCCTGTGGCTCAAGTGGCTAAGGCGCCAGCCACATACACTGGCAGGTTTGAATCCAGTCCAGCCCACCAAACGACGACGGCTGCAACCAAAAAATAGCCGGGTGTTGTGGTGGGCACCTGTGGTCCCAGCTACTTGGGAGGCTTGAGCCCAGAAGTTGGAAGTTGCTGTGAGCTGTAATGCCATGGCACTCTACCCAGGGTGACAGCTTGAGGCTCTGTCTCAAAAAAAAAAAAAAAAAAAAAAAATGTCTATGAATTTTGTTAGCAATGTAAGCAAAATTTTGTGTATAAATTATTTTCTGGGAACCTCTCCCTTTAACTTTCCCAGAGGGATCATGAACCTCATAAAGTGTTACTGATGATATAGTAGGCTACAACAAATTATGACTGAAAACCAAACAAAGCTCTCAGTTTTAAATTAACCAGACTCTTACTAATTTAAGTGCTATTATTCATTAATAATAAAGGAATAGAACTTTCCATTAATAGAAAATGTTCACCTTTATAATACCTAGGTTACAAACTTATTTGTTTATTTACTTACTCATGAGACAGCCTCACTGTGTCACCCTTGGTAGAGTGTTGTGGCGTCATAGCTCACAGCAATCTCATACTCTTGGGCTCAAGTGATCCTCTTGCCTGAGCCTCCCAAGTAGCTGGGATTACAGGTGCCCACCACAACACCCGGCAATTACAAATTTTTAAAAATGTATATAGCTAAATTAATATTGAGCCTCATTTATCTGTTTGTGATCTAGAAAATATTTATGATTATTTCATTTTCATTTTGTTTATTTGTTTATTTTTGGAGACATTTTGTTGCCCTTGGTATAAGGCCATGGCATAATAGCTCACAGCAACCTCAAACTCTTGGGCTCAGCCTTCCAAGTAGCTGGGACTATAGCTGCCCCCACAATGCCCGCCTATTTTTAGAGACAGGGACTTGCTCTGGCTCAGGCTGGTCTCGAGCTCCTGAGCATGGGCAGTCTATATGCCTCGGCTCACGGGTGTGAGCCACTGCGCCTGGTCCCTTTATGATTATTTCAATACCTAAAGGATGGTCAGGTTTCACTAATAGCATTATTAAACAGGATTTCCCATGTTCCTGTAAATTGAAGGTCAAGGTACATTTGTTGTAGATAGAAAATATCTAAAAGTTATAATGTGCTTAACCTATTGCTTTAGTAGGCTTCTACTTTGGATTTTTTTTTTTGTAGGAGACAGAGTCCCACTATATCACCCTCAGTAGAGTGCTGCGGTGTCGTAGCTCACAGCAACCTCAAACTCTAGGGCTTAAGCAATTCCCTTGCCTCAGCCTCCCAAATATCTGGGACTACAGGCGCCCACCACACCCGGCTATTTTTCTGTTGTAGTTGTCATTGTTTGGCAGGCCCGGGCCAGGTGTGAACCCACCAGCCCCGGTGTATGTGGCTGACATCATAAACATTGTGCTACGGGCCCTGAGCCTGGTTATTTTTCATTTACTGAATGTATTAAAGAGAAAAAAAATTTGTTGCTACCCAACCCAGTATGTTTGGAATCTAGACTTTAAGGCCAGTGCTAACCTGGCCCCTAACAAAAAGTATATTCTCCTTTTTTTCTACCTCCTACTTAGGTCTGTAATTAGGTAGGAGCCGTCACTTCCCTTTAGTCATATTTTATTGAACATCTGTTACATATTAAATAGTTTCTAGGAATTCCTTTTTTTTTTTTTTTTTTTTTTTGAGACAGAGTCTCACTTTGTTGCCCTTGGTAGAGTGCTGTGGCGTCACAGCTCACAGTAACCTCTAACTCTTGGGCTTAGGTGGTCCTCTTACTTCACCTTCCTGAGTAGCTGGAACTACAGGCACCCGCCACAATGCCCAGCTAGTTTTTGTTGCAGTTTGGCAGAGGCTGGGTTTGAGCTCTCCACTCCTGGTATTTGAGGCCAGCGCCCTACCCACTGAGCCACAGGTACTGCCCAGTGTAAGGAATTCTAATGTGGGGAGCCAAATGAATGGCTGGATTGTGGGAATAAGTATTAGTTTTTATTAGTACGAATATATACACTGGTCACTATATATATGTGTACTTTAGAAATAAATATTTGGGTGTGTTATACAAATTATTTTTTAACTGATGGATTTTTGGAATCAGTAAATATTTTTTTTTTTCAATCAACAAATTTAAAAATGACAGCTCTAGGCTCGGCACCTGTGGCTTAAGTGGCTAAGGCCCAGCCACATACACCTAAGGTAGTGGGTTCGAATCCAGCCCGGGCCTGCCAAACAACAACAGCTGCAACCAAAAAATGGCCAGGTGTTGTGGCGGGTGCCTGTGGTCCCAGCTATTTGGGAGGCTGGGGCAGGAGACTCGCTTGAGCCCAGGAGTTGGAGGTTGCTGTGAGCTGTGATGCCATGGCACTCTACCCAGGGGGACAGCTTGAGGGTCTGTCTCAAAAAAAAAAAAAAAAAGAGAGCTCTAAAAGATAAAGAACTTTGATATAATTTTTTAAAATATGTTTTTATATTATTTCTTAAAGTAGCACTGATATCTGTGCCACATTAGCTATTTCATATAGTGTATTCTTATTCATTTATGGTAATTCAAAAAGTTATTTTGAAAAGAACAGGAACTGTTTTTGGCAGTGTTTAGACAGCTGTGAGGGAATAGGAGAACCTACTACTACTAGTCACTAAGCCTGGTTTGTTTTTTAGACAAGTCTCTCACTCTGGAGCCCTGGGTAGAGTGCTATGGCATCACTGTAGTTCACAGCAACCTCAAACTCTTGGGCTCATGCCATCCTTCTGTCTCAGCCTCCCTGGTAGCTACGATTACAGGCACCCAGCATGATGCCTGGCAGGTTTTTCTGTTTTTAGTAGAGAACGGGGTCTTGCTCTTGTTCAGGTTTGTCTAGAACTTCTGACTTCAGTCTACCTGCCTCAGCTTCCTAGAGTGCTAAGATCACAGGTATGATCCACTGTGCCTGGCCTTAAACCTGGGTTTGATTCCTCACCTGCTATTGTCTGTGACCTTGGCTGAATCACTTAATGTCTTTGAGCCTCAGTTTCTTAACCTGTAAACTGGAGATAATGCCATCACCATGAAGGGTAGTTGTGAAGATGGGAATGTGATGGAGAATGTCACATAGAAAGCAGAATGCTTACTGTTTGGTTTGCTTATCTTTTATCAGTATTGTATAACCAAGAGTTTTTCATTAAAGTTATTTCTGATATACCCAAATATTTTAAATTGCCTAATAAGAAGTAGAATTTTTTGAATTTGCAGAGCAAATTTACTAATTATTTATGACTATAGCAGTATTGTTACTATCTCTATTTATCCGACCCTTCCAAATTGATGCCTTCCATTTGACTTAAATTTAATATTCTCCTGTGACATTTGTGCATCTATGAAACACATGCCTACATGAGTACACAAAAATATGTAATTAACTCTGATACAGCTGAAAATTTTACCCTTAATTTTCACAATAAGTTTGCTATTTAGAAACATGTGTTTCTCAAGCATTTATTATTTTTTTAATTTAAAAATTTTTTAAGAGAGTCACTCTGTTGCCTGGGCTATAGTGCAGTGGCATCATCAGAATCCAGGAGTTTGAAACCTTAAACTCCTGGGTGCTTACCACCACTCTGGGCTAAATTTTTCTTTTTTTTGTAGAGATAGGTTCTTCTTATGTTGCTCAGGCTAGTATTGAACTCCTGGCTTCAAGTGATCTTACCTTGGCCCTGCCAAGTACTAGGATTATAGGCATGAGCCACTGGCAGGCCTAGGTATTTTAATTCCTGCCTTTGTGAAAGAATTATTGACATATGACGAATAATTATCTAGGTTTCACTCTTAAGCCCACTTCACTGCTTCATATTAATAAAATACAATATTAATTTTGTTTGATTATGTAAAACCTCTGTTCTCATTACTTCCTTAGTTTTGAATCAGGAAATTGAGGCATTCGGTCTTTCTGAAGATACTTCATCAGGGCTCTCTGAGGACCGAGTTGTCAGTGTGAGTTTCCGAGTTCTCTATCCGATCGTTATTACCAGTCTTGGAGTTTTCTATGATGCCAATGATGTTGGTTTCCAGAGGAACATCACTGTCAAGCTTTATCAGGCAGAACAGGAGGTATGCACTGCACTGTATGGGATTTCCTTCATTTTTCTTTTCAAAAGAAATGAAATTTTTAAATTTTCTTTATGTATATAGTAGATTGGGAGACTATAATTCTATCTGGTTGGGTGACTGAAACCTTTCTTCCTTTATTGATTGAATACATTGTAGTGTAATATACTATAAGGCTGGTTTGGAAAGAGATTACTTAGGAGTTTACGTACAGGGTAACCATAAGGTTTGTGTGCACACTATTTAAAATCATACATGTACGTTATGGCCACCCTGTATTATATCTTAAAAAGAAGGAGTTGACTAAATTAGAAATTCTCGGTCTGGCAGGGATATCTAATTGTGGCTCATGGCTGGCTATGAATGCTTATCTAAAAGTTGTCTTGGGCTACATATTAAATACACAAACACTGACTCGGCCCCTGGGACTCAAGCGGCTAAGGCGCCAGCCACATACACCAGAGGTGGCGGGTTCAAATGCACCCCGGGCCTGCCAAACAACAATAACAACTACAACCAAAAAATGGCCAGGCATTGTGGAGGGTGCCTGTAGTCCCAGCTGCTTGGGAGGCTGAGGCAAGAGAATCACTTAAGCCCAGGAGTTGGAGGTTGCTGTGAGCTGTGATGGCATAGCACTCTACCCAGGGCAACAGCTTGAGGCTCTGTCTCAGATAAATACACAAGCACTAATGAAAGTTGAGCAAAAATATTTGTACATGATTTTCATGATATCCATGACCATGGATAAATATTCTTAGCCAATTGTAGGCCATGGTTGAAGCCTAAGGAATTTCAAAAGTTGGTAATGAAAGGGCTGGGCAAGGGCGGTGCCTATGGCTCAGTGAATAGGGCACCAGCCCCATATACCGAGGGTGGCAGGTTCAAACACAGCCTGGGCCAAACTGCAACAAAAAAATAGCCAGGCGTTGTAGCAGGTGCCTGTAGTTCCAGCTACTCAGGAGGCTGAGGCAAGAGAAATACCTAAGCCCAAGAGCTGGAGGTTGCTGTGAGCTGTGACACCATTTCACTCTACTGAGGGCAATAGAATGAGGCTCTGTCTGTAAAACAAACAGAAAAAAAGGGGTTGGGCGAGGTGCTTCACGCCTGTAATCCCAGCACTCTGGGAGGCGGAGGTGGGTGGATTGCCTGAGTTCACAAGTTTAAGACTAGCCTGAGCCAGAGCAAGACCTTGTCTCTAAAAATAGCCAGGCATTGTGGTGGTGCCTGTAGTCCCAAGCTATTGAGGAAGCTGAGGCAAGAAAATCACTTGAGTACAAGAGTTTGAGGTTGCTGTGAGCTATGATGTCCCAGCACTTTACTGAGGGCAATAAAGTGAGACTCTGTTGCAAAAAGAAAAAAAAGTTGGTAATGAATATAAAAAGTTTAGGACTCTTGGGATGAAGGAGTATTATTGTTTCTTCCAGCCATAAAAGTTTATAATTAATTGCTTCAAATTTTTTTTTGTAGTAAGGAAATAGAAGAAATATAAGTTTAAAACCATGGAGATTACTATGTTCCTATTCTTTGGAGTAATCTGATTTGTTCAAAGAGTATATTTGAAGGAATTGTATTTGAAAAGATCTGTTTCTGAGTTTTAAACATACATAAAACTTGAAAGAATTATATGGTGAATACTTAATATAGCCACAAAATTGATTCTACAGTAGTTATCTGTGTTTGCTTAATTGCATATATATCTATTCATCAATCTATCTTTTTAAAATGTAATTCATGGTAGGTTGCAGGCTTCAGTACACTTCAACCCTAAACACTTCATACATGTCATTAACTAGACTTTGATATTTGTTTATAGTTTTTTAAATTTACATACACTGAAATGTACAATTTTTTATACTGCATCAACCCATATAACCCAAACTGCTATCAAGATCTGAAGTGTATCTATCACCCTAGAAAGTTCCCACATGTTATTTCCTAATCAGTTCCTTCCCCTCTCTCCAGAGACAACAACTCTTCAGATTTTTTGTTTTTTTGTGGACTAGTTTTGCCTGTTCTGGGACTTCATATATAAATGAAAATATAGTAAGTACTCTGTTGTAGGGCTTCTGTCACTCAGTATGTTTTTGAGACACATTGATCATATTCTATGATTGATGAATTTTTTCTGTTCATTCCTTTAATTGCTGAGTAGCATTCCAGCAATATTTAATGTTTACCCATCTGTTGGTGTGCATCTGGAGTGTTTCCAGAGTTTTTCTTCTTTATTTGGCTAAGGTGATGAGTTACATTTATTGACTTCAGAATTTAATGCAACCTCTTGTCCTGGGATAAACCCTTCTAAGTCAGGAAATGTTATTGTTTTAAAATATTGCTAGAAATTATTTCTTGTGGACAGCATATAATCGGGTCTTTTCTTTAGTTCACTCTGAGAATCTCTACTTTTTATAGGAAATGTTTATTCATTTACATTTAACGAGTGTCATAGTAGTTAGATTTCTTTTTGGCATTTATTTTCTGCTTGTTCTTTTTTTGTTATTCTGCTGTCCCTCCTTTCTTGCCTTATTTTGGGTTAATATTTTTTTAATTCCATTTTAATTTTTCTGTTATCTTCTTAGCTCTTTGTACTATTATTTCTTGTGTATATGGTTCACATAAGGATTACAATAAATATCCTGAAGTTTTCTGTTTTCTTAAAGTTACTTTCATGCCCCTTCATGTGAAATATAAGAATCTTGGGTGGCGCCTGTGGCTCAGAGGAGTAGGGCGCGGGCCCCATATGCTGGAGGTGGCAGGTTCAAACCCAGCCCCAGCCAAAAACTGCCCTCTCCCCCCCCAAAATATATATAAAGAATCTTGCAATTATATAGTTCTATTTACCAGCCCTCAACTTTTTTGTGTAGTTAACCATATACATTACCATTACGTCTGTGTATGCTATAAATCCCACAATTCCGTGTTACAATTTTTGCTTTAAATAGCTGATTGTACATATATGTATGTTAAAGGAATTTAGAAAAAGTAGCCTTTTATATTTCCTTACATATTTACCATTTCTGATGCTCTTCATTCCCTCTTAAATATCCAGGTTTCCATCTGATATTCTTTGCCTTCAACCAGAATAACAGCTCTAGCATCTTATAGTGCAAGTTTACTGCTGATGACTTTCCTTAGTTTTTGTTTTTCAAAAAATATTTTTCTTTTACCTTTATTCTTTTTCCCCCTTTATTCTGGGTTTGGGATGCTGGACCGATGTTTTCCCCTCTCCGGTTTTACGAGGGTGCATTTTGCTGCTTTCTGGCCTCCATTATTTCTGGTGGGAAGTCAGTCACCCTTCCCGTGTATGATGTATATAACGTGGTTTCTCCAAGCTGCTTTTGAGAGGTTCTCTCCATGTATTTGGTTTTTAGCAATTTGGTTGTGTTGTACTGGGGCATGGTTTTTCTTCAGGTCTGTTTTGTTCAGGGATGGTCAGGTCTCTTCAACTTCATTTATGTCTTCTATCAAATGTGAGAAATTTGAATGTCTTCAAAACTTTTTCCAGTGCCACCTGTTCTTGCCACTTCTTTTGGAATTCTGGTTACATGTATATTAGATCTTTTGGTGGTGTCCCACAGACCGCGAGACTGTGCTTGTTTTTTTTTTTTCCAGTGTTCTTTCTCTGTTTTTCAGATGTAGACCATTTCTGTTAATCTCTATTCGAGTTTGCTGACTTTTTTGTCATCTCAAATATGTGGTCAAGCCTATCCAATTATTTATTTTAGATTGTTTTTGATATTATAACGTTTAATTGTTAAATTTCTATTTATAGTTTTTTTATAGTTTCTATATCTATAAAATTTCCTGTTCATTAACTTTGAACTTGACAATAGTTATAAAAACAGGTTTGAAATCATTGCTTATTCCAACTCATCTCAGAGTCTGCGTTGATTATCTTTTCTCTTAAGTATGGGTAACATTTTTGTATTTTATCTTACATGTAATAACTTTGTATTGTATCCTAGTGTTAATAATTCCTTGTAGGAACTCTGAATCCTATTGTATTACTCAAAGGTTCTTTTTATTTGTTTTAGGAGGCAGTTAAATTGGTTGGACACAGACTCTGAACTCAGTCTCCTTTTGCAATGGGCAGCAGCATCCAAAATCTCTGTTCAGTTCTATTGGCCTTCACAGACGGGCTGCTTGAGTTCTGTCTTGAATGTGTCAGCCATAGATTTGGACAGTTTATGTGAAGAATTTACAGCTTTCTCCCTCTTTGATCTTTTCCTTTCTGAGAGCCTCCCCACCACAACCACCCCTTTGTTAGTGAGATGCATTTGCCCCAGCTCTGCCTTCTAATTTTTCCACCAGAAAGACTACAGGTTTTCATTCTAATTTTCAGTTGCCTTAAGGTTGTACCTTCAAAGAGCGGTAAGGGGGGTGGGTGATACATACCAGCCAACTATTTTAAATTGCACAGGAACTTTATGGACACCTGGTATTTAGAACCTTTTCATTCTCCTAAGTATTCCCCCAGTTTATTCTTGTTTGAACTCCAGTGCCTTAAGATTGTTGTTTTTTTTATGTTTTTCCCACAGTTTATAGTTACTATCAATAGGAGAAGTAGTTTGACATTACTGGAAGCAGGACTCTCTTCAGCTTTTAAAAATATGTATTACTAATGTTGATTGTTGGCAATGGATACAATGGAGAGAGTTAGCAATAAATATTCAAATCAGTTTAAAGTTAAATTTCTTTTTTGGCGTTTTAGCCTGTTCTTTCTGCCCTCAAAAGAGTCTATAGGGAGGGTGATTGGTGGGATCACCTCTATGGTTTATCTTACAAGGGTACAAGTGATTCTTCTTAAAAGTAGGATATAAATGTCTTAACACAATAACTAACAGAATGGCTTGAAGGCTACGTTAACCAGTTTGATGAAAATATTTCAAATTGTATATGAAAACACCACACTGTACCCCATGATTGCATTAACATACACAGCTATGATTTAATAAAACAAAAGAGTCTATGTAGTTTGTAAATGTGTTTATAGATATAAATATAAGAGAAAGGGAACAAATCCTACTTAGGATTCTAGTTATTAATCAAGTTGACTAGAGCTCCATCAAGTTGCTCAACTCTAGGTATTCTTATGTGATTGTGGTTAAAGGTGTCAGTGGTACTGGAGCTCAGAGAGGTCACTGCGTTAGCAGGACTCTGAACTCCATTGTTATCCTTTCTAGTGATTAGAATTAATCTTGAATTTTTTAGATACACTTAATTGTTTAATTATTTTAGTATATATACTTTTTTTCTTAATTTCAGATGAGTATGAGGGTTAAGTTACAATGTTTGTGTTAGGTGAGGTCACTGCTGCAGTCCTGTCCCTAACCCAGGAGGTGTGCCATATACCCTTACATTGTGCCTGTGTGGTGGGACACACCAGTTCCTCCTCCCCGCTCCCCACTCCTTTCCCCTTCCTTCCTCTCCCCATGCCTTATGGCTTCCTCCTTCCTCCAGGCCCTCTTCACGACTTGAGTATGTATCTTTTTTTTTTTTTAACTATGTTTGAGTTATCAGTCAAGTAGTTGGGTTGACACATACAGTAGTCTGATCATGTCGATTTAACTTTTAGTTAGTTTTAATCAGGGAGGAGTTAATCTTTGTTCTCAAGAAAGAGCTAGTCTAAGGTGGATTCTAACGGGTTCATGGCTAGTCACAATAAAAAAAGTATTCTTA
>CAUYQV010066598.1:0-15254 GCA_963574575.1 Galagoides demidoff
ACAGGCGCCCGCCACAACGCCCGGCCATTTTTTGGTTGCAGCCATCATTGTTGTTTGGCAGGTCCTGGCTGGGGATTCGAACCCGCCACCTTAGGTGTATGTGGCTGGCGCCTTAGCTGCTTGAGCCACAGGCGCCAAGCCACACCATTTACTTCTTAATAAATGTTTTACCTTCTTCATTGTTCACAAGCTGAAGCAGCTGCTCAGAATGCTTTGATTCTTCTCCCATACCCTGACCACTAAGGCAAAACATGTGTTTTACCCTTCATTATCTCTTAATTATTTCACACATTTCTCATTTTGGCAATGCAAGCCTAGCCATAGATTAACTTGAGAGGTATTATTTATAGGCCACTTCAGCTCCAGTTCTTTCCTCTCCTTCAACCCTGGAATTTATGAGTGAGATAGAGAAACTTCTGGATCAAAGCTCTCTCACCCACGTGGCACTGCTTCTCAAGTAGCTGGCTTGATGGAGGGTCCAGTGCATCCAATGGATAACATGACTATTAAAAGTCTGTCTCAAAGACCTACATTTTTGTCTAAGGCGGCTCTTTAACCACTGAAAAAAGCACTCTGGGGAATATAGTTATCTCTCAGGATCCACAGGGAATTGGTTCCAGAACCTCTGAGGATATCAAAATCCATGGATGCCCAAGTCCCTTATATAAATGAAGCAGTATTTGCATATAACATATGCACATCTTGCCATATACTTTAAATCATCTCTAGATTAATTATAACACTTAACACAATGTAAATGTTAGGTAAATAGTTGTTTTAAAATTTATACTATTTTAAATTATTGTATTGTTAACTTTTTCCTAGGTATTTTTGATTCATGGTTAGTTGAATCCATGGATGTGGAGCCCACTGATAGGGAAGGCCAATTGTGGTGAAGTTTGATATGTGATCCTTGCCTTTAAGGAGCTTATAATTTAGTTGGAAGCACAAGAATAACAAAAATAGGGTGGTACCTGTGGCTCAGTGGGTAGGGTGCTGGCCCCATATGCCGAGGGTGGCGGGTTCAAACCCAACCCTGGCCAAACTGCAACAAAAAAATAGCCGGGGCTCGGCACCCATGGCTCAAGTGGCTAAGCCGCCAGCCACATACACCTGAGCTGGTGGGTTCGAATTCAGCCCGGGCCCGCCAAATAACAATGATGGCTGCAACCAAAAAAATAGCCAGGCGTTGTGGCGGGCGCCTGTAGTTCCAGCTACTTGGGAGGTAGAGGCAGGAGAATCGCTTGAGCCCAGGAGTTGGATGAAGGTTGTTGTGAGCTGTGGTGACATAGCACTCTACCCAGGGTGACAGCTTGAGGCTTGGTCTCAAGTAAAAAAAAAAAAAAATAGCCGGGCATTGTACATAGCTGGCGCTTATAGTTCCAGCTACTCAGGAAACTGAGGCAAGAGAATTGCCTAAGCCCAGGAGTTGGAGGTTGCTGTGAGCTGTGATGCCACAGCACTCTACTGAGGGTGATAAAGTAAGACTCTGTCTCTAAAAAAAAAAAAAAGAATAACAAAAATAATTAGAAAGTAACATATGGGACTGTGAGAGTCACTGCCAGATTATGTAGCAAGCAGTTCTCAAACTGTGGGTCACAACACCTTTGTAACAATGAAAATACATCACGGCATTTGGAAGGTTGAGAACCACTGAGCTAGAGTAAGCCTATAAAGAAAAAGGCTCTACTGAGGGTGCAAAAGCTTGGGATGATAATGCTCACCTGGTATTTCACTTCGGTAACACATCCCTTCTCTCTCCAGTCCAGAGAATCAGGAAATTTCTGATTAGGGCTTGACTTATAAGTGACATTTCTCTGAGACTGCCTGGGAACCTTCAGGCAAGTCATCAAAGACACTACTTCTTCACTGGTCTGCAAAGCAAATATACAATCATGATTCACTTAAGGACAGGGATACATTCTCAAAAATGCTTTGTTAGGTGAGTGTCAGAGCATACACAAACCTAGAAGGCACAGCCTACTACACACCTAAGCTTTAGGGCAACGCTTTCAACCTTTTTTATCTCATGGCACACTTGAACCTACAGTTAAACTTCTTTGGCACACTTAAATTATGTTAATCAAAAAAAAGAATAGAGAAAAAGAATGTACTTACTGTGCTTTGAACTTCTTTCAAAAATAATTAATGATCTTTAAAAATTTTCACAGTACACCTAAGATCCTCTCATGGCACACCAGTGTACCACAGCACATTAGTTAAAAATCACTGCTATATGATATAGCCTAGAGTTCCCAGGCTACACACCTATAATGAATATTACTGTACTGAATACTATAGGCAATTGTGATAAAATGTTAAGTATTTACATATCTAAACATAGAAAATATACAGTAAAAATATAGTATAAATGGTTAGTAAAAACGGAACATTTGTATAGGGTACTTATGAATGGAGCTTTTAGGACAAGAAGTTGCTCTGGCTGAGTCAGTGACTGAGTGGCAAGTGACTGTAAAGGCTTCGGACACTATTGCAGACTACTTCACATGCACTGTATACTCAAGCTCGCTAAATTTATAAAAAGTTTTTCTTTCAATAATAAGTTAGTCTTAGCTTACTGTAACTCTTTGCTCTATAAAATTTTTATTTTTTTCAATTTTTTGACCCATATCATTTTTACTTTTTAAATTATTTTTGTTAAAAATGAAGAGACACACACAAGTTAGCCTAGACCTACACGGGATCAGGATCTCCATGGAACTATTTCTACCTTGATGTCTTGTCCCACTGGAAGGTCTTCAGGGGTAATAATATGCATAGAGCTGTCATCTCCTATGATAAAATGCCTTTTTCTGGAATTCCTCCTGAAGGACCTGCCTGAGCTGTTTTACAGTTAACTTTTTTTTCTTTAGAGGCAGAGTCTTGCTTTGTCACCCAGGTTGGGGTGCAGTGGCATGATTATAGCTCATTGAAGCTTTGTACTGCTGTGTTCAAGTGACCCTCCTGCGTCAGTCTCCAGAGTAGCTGGGACTACAGGCCTGCACCTTGATGCTGGGCTAATTTTGCACAGACTAGGTTTCAGTATGTTGCCCAGACTGATCTTGAATTCTAAGCATTCTTCAGCCTTCCAAAGAGCTGGGATTACAGGCATGAGCCATTGTTGTGGGCCAACTTTTTTTTTTTTATAAGTAGAAGAAGTATACTCTAAAATAACATAGAAAGTACAGTATAGTAAATAGATACTCCAGTAATTTGGTTGTTTATTATCATTATCAAGTTTTATGTCCTATACTCTCACACAACTGGCCGTGCAATAGGTTTGTCTATACCAGCAACACCACAGTGAGTAATCATTATGACAGACACATCAGTGGTAGGTGATAGAAATTTTTCAGCTCCATTATAATTCTTTGGGACCACAGTTGTATATTCAGTCTATCACTGATGGGAATGTCACTATGTAGCATGCAACTATATCCTTTTCACTCATATCCTTCTTTTTAATATTCTAATAACTGTAACTGTGTATCTATCTTTTTTTTTTGAGACAGAGCCTCAAGCTATTCCCCTGGGTAGAGTGCCATGGCGTCACAGCTCACAGCAACCTCCAACTCCTGGGCTCAGGCGAGTCTCCTGCCTTAGCCTCCCAAGTAGCTGGGACCACAGGTGCCCGCCACAACGCCTGGCTATTTTTTAGTTGCAGCCATCATTGTTGTTTAGCGGGCCCGGGCTGGATTCGAACCCACCACCTTAGGTGTATGTGGCTAGCGCCTTAGCCACTTGAGCCACAGGTGCATAGCCATGTATCTATCTGTCTTAAAACTGAGAAAAACCGGTAGTAGTTGTGATCAACACAGGTTCTGCTACTACCTACTTGGTGCTGTGAATTATTTGGGTCTCTTTAGTATTACATTTTGCATTAGCATATCAATTAGGCACCCTCACTAGAAGGAAAAAAAGAAAATAGTAAAATCTAAAAGTTATGCTGAGGTGGATTATTGATTGCAAGATTGCTTGCAAGGCAGAATTTATTCTGTCTAAAAAGTGGACCCAACTGGTTTTCCTTGTCAGAAAGAATTACAAAGGATATTCCTGCATTTAAGAAGGAATTTGGACTACCTAGGGTCTTCCCTTCTTAACTTTGGTCTCAGTGGTAGGGTAGAACAGAATCTAAAAACTAATGAGAGATTATTTGTGATAGTAAATATCCACATACTCCCATTAAGAAAGGAGGTGAACCAGATTAAATTGCTAATTAAGCCTTACAGAAGTCTGACAACTTATTATAAAAGACTGTTGCTATCCTTCAGGCAATGCTTTCTAGAATTTTTTTTTTTTTTTTTTGTGAGACGGAGCCTCAAGCTATCCCCCTGGGTAGAGTGCCATGGCATCACAGCTCACAGCAACCTCCAACTCCTGGGCTCAAGCGAGTCTCCCACCTCCGCCTCCCAAGTAGCTGGGACCTCAGGCACCTGCCACAACGTCCGGCCATTTTTTGGTTGCAGCCATCATTGTTGTTTGGCAGGCCCAG
The DNA here is from genome assembly GCA_963574575.1 of Galagoides demidoff. NCBI lineage: Eukaryota > Metazoa > Chordata > Mammalia > Primates > Galagidae > Galagoides > Galagoides demidoff. The sequence continues at coordinate 4,493 of CAUYQV010066598.1, forward strand.
GCTGGGGATTCGAACCCTCCACCTTAGGTGTACGTGGCTGGCGCCTTAGCCGATTGAGCCACAGGCGCCGAGCCTGCTTTCTAGAATTTATTAAAAAAAAAAAAAAAGCAATAGTTGTCTATGAGTTTAAATGTCCTCTAAGAAAGAGATTTGTCAAAGCAGAACTAAATAAGGAATTTCTATACAAATTCTCATGTTTCCAATTCTACTGTTTTCTGTCTATGCATATAGACTATCCCAAAGGTCTCCCCTAAATCGCTATACATAGGGAAAATGTGAAATTGTAGTTAAATGTATCTTTATTTATAAAATATTCATTACAAAATATTCTCTACATGTTGGTCACCTCCTTGTAAAATTTAGGGTGACCCTTGGGACACCTTGTCTAACTATACTCTCCTTTATTATTGTTTTGTTGCTTACCTTCAGATTGCTGTGGGGGAAACAGAAATTAAGCTTACCCAGACATGAAAGTAATAGGATTATTTGTAATTTTCCTACCATATCTCCCAGGTGGTTCATGCCTAGATCATATGAATGCATCCCCATCGAATGTTCCAGATTGTGTAACATCACAAACTTTAGATTCTTTTCCCAGATGAGACGCCGCTCTGTTTCCTCATTCTGAAATATAAGGAAAAAGAACATAGTTATTGAACATGTAAGTGTTCAATAATGAAGATAGCATTTTATGAAGCAGTCTACTAAATATGGATCTGTCTGAGAGCAAGAAAATCAAGGAATATATCCAATATAACTGCTAAAATTATACATGAGGTCTGACAATTAAGTTCATGAACTCATCCTAGAAAAAGTGCTACATACCTCATTGCTGAATATCAATAAGGTCATGTTCAAAGCACTCCCTTGGGATGCTAGGCACTGACACCAGCATCTAGTCCACCCTTCAAAGCAATTTTGGAATTCTTTTTCTGGAATGGCTATCAGAACTGTCATCATATTACCCTTGATGTCCTAAATGTCATCAAAATGTCTTCCTTTCAATATTTCCTTTATCTTCAGTTAAAAAAAGTTATGGGGGCCAGATCAGGTTAGTAGGGAGGGTGTTCCAATGCAGTTATTTGTTTACTGGCTAAAAACTCCCTCCCAGACAGTGCCATGTGAGCTGGTGCATTGTTTTTGTTTGGTTTTTTTTTTTTTTTGAGACCGAGCCTCAAGCTGTTCCCCTGGGTAGAGTGCCCTGGCATCACAGCTCACAGCAACCTCCAACTCCTGGGCTCAAGCGAGTCTCCTGCCGTAGCCTCCCAAGTAGCTGGGACCACAGGCACCCGCCACAATGCCCGGCTATTTTTTGGTCGCAGCCGTCATTTTGTTTGGCAGCCTGGGCTGGCTTTGAACCCATCACCTTAGGTGTATGTGGCTGGCGCTTTAGCCACTTAAGCCACAGGCACCAAGCTTGGTGCATTGTGGTGATGCAAGAGCCAGACCTTTCTCATGCCAAGATTTTCAGTTAAGATTTTCCTATTTCCCTATTGATGTTTACTTGATCTGCTATGCTTCTCACAGTCAACCAATGATTTTTACATACAATTCAATGATGTTTTGCAATGTTTTTGTCAGTTCCGCTCCTTACTGGCCACCCTGACCTTTCTTCATCAGTGACACTTTCTCTCCCCTCAGAAAAATATTTAATCCATTTGTACACTGCCATTTTCTTCATGGCATTATCCTCATAAATTTGGACTAACATGTCCCTGATTTCATTCCCACACTTGCCAAGTTTAACAAGAAATTTAATCTTTGTTCATTGTTCTATTTCAAGCTCTGACATTCTTGAAATAGCACACAAAACCACACAACAACAATAATTAACATCACTTGGCAAGACATTGCCACATGTGGACGTGAACACAGCTGTGAGGTACTGATATGCCAATGTTATTAATCCTTACTGAGTTGTTTGTACAGTGCTGGCAACATAAGCACATGATAGCGAGTTCTTGGACTTAATTGTCACTCCTTATATTAATCTTAATTCTCGCTCTTAATTGCTTTGATGGTGATTAATATTATTTTATGATTCCCATAATGAGTTTCTTCAATATGACAAAAGCTTTTTAACTATTGTTTATTGAAGTATATCCTTTATAGGTGATAAACTCTCTTAATTTTTATAAATCTTTGTGAAAAGTGGCCTTGTTAATGAACTAGTTAACAGAGAAAGATAAACTATCAAACAGAAAGTAAGAGAAATAAACTCACAATACATACTGCCCTGTTAAAGAAAACTCACAACTTCCCTTTGTTTTGTTTTGATTAAACACCTAGGACTCCTCTCTTCTTCAAGACTAACTTCTTATCTCTAAAAGTTGGTTTCATAGCCTTGAAGTGTCCTAAACTTGTAGAAGGGATACAAGGTCTCTGCTTCAGTTCTCACCAAATCTCATCCCAAGGACTCTGATAAGCTGGCCTCACAGAGGAACACGGGGGGAAAAAAAGGAAAAAAAACAGACCAGGTTCAGTGGCTCACACCTGTTATCCCAGCACTCTGGGAGGCCAAGGTGGGAAGACTGCTTGAGCTCAGGAGTTTGAGACCAGCCTGAGCAAGATGAGACCCCTGTCACTAAAAATAGTTGGGCATTGTGGTGGGTACCTGTAATCCCAGCTACTTGGGAGGCTGAGGCAGGAGGATCGTTTGAGCCCAAGAGTTTGAGGTTGCTGTGAGCTATGATGCCACAGGATTCTACTGAGGGTGACAAAGTGAAACTCTGTTTCCAAGAAAGAAAAAAAACAAACAGAAAATACTCAGACAGACATGGCTGTTTCACATCCGCTTCTGTTAACAGTCTGTTGCAAAGAAAAGCCATTCTAACTTTTAGAAGTCTGAGTAGCTTTTCCACAGCTGCTGGCACTACCCCCTACCTTCTCAAGGCCAGGCATTCTCTCTCTCTCTCTCTCTCTCTCTCCTTCTTTCTCTTTTGTAAAAACAAAACAAAACAAAACAAAACTTTTTGCTACTTTTTAATCCTAATCTTTGTGTGAGAAATCTTTCTCTACCTGAATCAGGAGCACCTCATGAGTCTCCACCCAACACTATAAAATATCTATTTTATTTTTTTCAAGACACAGCTTTGCTCTGTCACCATGACTAGACTGCAATGGCATCATCCATCACAGCTCACAGCAACCTCAAAATTCTGAACTCAAGTGATTCTCCTGCCTCAGCTTCTCAGGTAGCTGGAACTACAGGTGTGCATCATCACACCTGACTAATTTTTCTATTTTTAGTAGAGACAGACTCTCACTCTTGCAGAGGCTGGTTTCAAACTCCTGAGCTCAATCAATCCACCTGCCTCAGCCTCCCAGAGTGCCAGGATTACAGGTGTGAGCCACTGTGCCCAGCCTATAAAATGCCTTTTTTACCTTCACTCTGGAAAAATAGTTTAACTGATTTCTAGCTATTTTTAAATTTCTAGCTATTTTTCTTCAGCTATTTGAGGACATTAGTCTTTTATTATTTCTTGTTGCATAGGAGAGGTCTGTTGTAAATCTGCTTACTGGACCTCTGCTTTTAACCCTAGGAGCTTTTGTGATTTTTTTCCTTTATCTTTGATGTTTTGTAACTTCAATACATGTGTTTGATTTGGGGTTTCTTTATTTATCTTCTCCTGGATTGGATGACTCAGGACCTTTTCTCATATCTGGAAAATGTGCAACAAGTACCTCTTCATATATTGCTTCTCCGCCATTCCACCTAATTCTCTTCTCCAGAAACTCCTATCAGAAGTTTTTTTAAGTGTTAGACTCTTATATTTGCATTTTCACAGATTTTTCTTTTTATTTTTATATGGTGCATTCTGAGTGAATTCTTCAGTACAATCTTTCAGATTATTGATTCTATCCAACTCTTTTCAGTCTGGAAGTCCCTTTTATCCAGGTTTTAAATTCATTTTACAATTTCTTTTTTATAATTGTGGATGTTATTCCTTTAATTCATTTTTGGTTCTATTACTTTAATCTTATTAAAAGTGAATTCACATGCTGACTATTGATTTTCTTATCCATAGGAAATTCATTTCTACAGAATACAATGTACATAGAATGCAATATATATGGTGCCTCCTACAAAAGCTGCATCACCACCACCACCATGGCCAGAATTTCCAGTGAGCTGCAGCCTTGGTAAGCAGCCAGCAACAACTGTGTTCTTCCTTATTTCAGTGAGTGGGAAAGCCCATGTCTGGACCCTAGGTACCAGGAACACGTCTGGATGTCCACCTCTCTCCTTTGGAGCAAGATTTCACTGTTTCTATTAATGAACATAATGTGCATGGATGGTGGGCATATTTCAAATCACTAGATGGAAAAAAAATGAAATAAAGAAAAATCTGAGTATGGAAAAGGGAAAAAGAAGATAACTTTGAGATAAATTATAAAGGTAGAATGCTAATCAAAAGTCTTGTTCATTCCTCCTGAGGGATTAGAATTATTAAAAAGGAGGGCATCCATTTTACCAAATACTGGTGCTAAGTGCCCACCTAATTAACAGTAGTTAATTCATCACCACTAAGAAAATCATACAATCAATTCAACAGATGCAGAAAAAGCATTTGACAAAATTCAATAACCTTTCATGATAAAAACTTTCAACAGTTCAAGTACAGTGTTTTATACCAGTAATTCTAGCACTTTGGGAGGCTGAGATGGGAGGATTACTTGAGGTCAGGAGTTTGAGACCAATCTGAGCAAAAGTGTCAAGAACACACAATGAGGAGAAGACTGTCTCTTTAATATATGGTATTAGAGAAATTGGCTATCCATGTGCAGAAGGATGACATTGAACCTTTATGTCACCCAACATACAAGAATCAACTCAATGCTGTGAGCTATGACACCACAGCACTCTAGCCTGGGACAATGGAGTGAGACTGTCAAAAAAACCAAAGAAGATCAACTCAAAATGGATTGAAGCTTAAATGTAAGACCTGAAGCTATAAAACTATAAGAAGAAAACATAAGGGAAATATCTACAACATTGGTCTGGGCAATGATTTCTTAGATATGACCCCCAAAGCAGAGGCAATAAAAGCAAAAATAGACAAATGGCACTGCATCAAACTGAAAAGTTCTACACAACAAAACAAACAGCAGAGGTAAGGGCCAACTCATAGATTGTGAAAACATGTTTGCGAATCATGCATTTGATAAGGGGCTAAAATCACAAATATAGAGGAAACTCAACTACTCAATAACTAGAAAACAAATAACCCTACATAAAATGGATGGAACCTTAACAGACATGTCTCAAAAGCAAATAAAATGTCCAGTAAGTAACATGAAAAAAAAATGTTCAACTTCACAAACCATCAGAGAAGTGCAAATAAAAACCACGATGAGATATCACCTCACATCCATTAGAATCGCTATTATGGAAAGGATGAAAGATAAGTGTTGGCTTGGCGCCTGTGGCTCAAGTGGCTAAGGTGCCAGCCATATACACCTAAGGTGGCGGGTTTGAATCCAGCCCAGACTCGCCAAACAACAATGACGGCTGCAACCAAAAAAAAAAAAAAATAGCCAGGCATTGTGATGGGCACCTGTGGTCCCAGCTACCTGGGAGGCTGGGGCAGGAGACTCGCTTGAGCCCAGGAGTTGGAGGTTGCTGTGCGCTGTGAAGCCACAGCACTCTACCCAGGGGGATAGCTTGAGGCTCTGTCTTAAAAAAAAAGAAAGATAAGTGTTAGAGAGGACATAGAGAAAAGGGAGCCCTCTTATACTGTTGGTGGGAATGTAAATCAGTACAGCCATTTCAGAAACAGTGTGGGGGCTCCTCAAAAAACTAAAAATAGAATTATATGATTCAACAATCTTACTTCTAGATTCATTCAAAGGAAATGAAATCAATATGTCAAAGAGATATCTGCAGTTCCACGTTCATTACAGCGTTATTCACAGTAGCCAAAGTGTAGAATCAATCTAGGTGTCCATCAAAACATAAATGGAGATTCTACCCTTCCTTTTGTTCTTTGGGATGCCACATCAATAACTTGCTCTCTCTTCTCTCTTTCCCTCTTTCTTAGAGAAAATAAAGTCTATACTTTTATATCCTAAAAAAAACCCAAAATCATAAATGGATTTTAAAAATGTGGTATATATACATAATGGAATACTATTTAGCCTCAAAAAAAGGAAATTGTGGCATTTGCAACAACATGGATGAATCTAGAAGACATTATGTTAAGTGAAACAAGCCAGGCACAGAAAGACATATAATGTAGGATCTCACATGTGAAATCTAAAAAAGATAAACTAATAGAAGTAAAGAGTAGAATGGTGTTTACCAGAGGCTGGGAGGAGGGTGGACTGGGAACTGGCTAATGTTAGTCAGAGGGTGCATTGCTTCAGTTGGACTAGAGGAATAAGTTCTAGTGATCAATTGCAGAGAATGGTGAGTATAGTTAATAACATATATTTCAAAATTACTGAAAGAGTAGATTTAATTTTAATTTTTAATTTTGTGTAGACAGGGTATCACTATGTTGCCCTGGTTGGTCTTGAACTCCTGGCCTCAAACAGTCCTCCTACTTAGGTCTCCTAAATTGCTGAGATTACAGGCATGAGCCTTTTTTTTTTTTAATTTTATTTATTTATTTATTGCAGTTTTTGACCAGGGCTGGGTTCGAACCCACCACCTCCGGTATATGGGGCCAGCGCCCTATTCACTGAGCCACAGGTGCTGCCCCACAGGCATGAGCCTTGACACCCAGACTATAAGAGTAGATTTTACATGTTCTCACCACAAAGACAGGATACATATGTGAGATGGTGATGTTATTTAGCCTAATTTAATTATTCTGTGTTGTATACTTATATAAATGTATCATTGTACCTTATAAATATATATAATTATTACTTGTTAATTATAGATAAATATAAAGAAAACTCGGAGCACACGACCTACTAAGAGTGTCATTTTTATACATAGTAATATACCAAATACATAAATATCTACGGCTAGCTTACAAACATAGAAATATTATAGTTATAGGACTTAGTTACTTGAAGCAATAAGGTTAAGGTCTTAAAATTAATCAACAAGTACAGCTTGAAATAACAAAAGCCCAAAGTGGGAAGTGAAAGTCAGGAAACAGAATCTGGCAGGGCTTCAGTGTGCCAGGGGCTGCAGCGAGGCCTTTTTGCTTCTCCAGCTGCCAGATGTGCCCCTTCCTCAGAGGCTTCCATTCGTCTTTCCACAGCCTGGGACCTTACCTTCATTATTTATTTTGCTTGCTTGCCTGCTTCCATCAATTCTCTGCTCATGTCACGCTATTTGTGAGGAAATCACTAATATCCTATCCTATCTACAGACTTCTTACCGCCACCACTCAGGGCCCTTTTTACCCTCCAGGCCTTGCTTCATTTTTCTCCACTGCACTTATTTCCATATAACATGTCCCATACCTGCTTATTTATTTTCTTATTTCCTGTCTTTCTCTCTGATATAAGCTCCATAATAACAGGAACTTGGTTGCTGTTTTCTTTTTTGAGACAGAGTCTCGTTCTGCCATCCTGGCTATACCTCAGCAGCCTCATCACAGCTCACAGCAACCTCAAACCCAAGGTAGGCTCAAGCTATCCTCCTGCCCCAGCCCTCCCAAGTAGCTGGGACTACAGGTGTGCATCACCACACCTGGTTAAGTTTTCCAATTTCTTTGTAGAGACAGAATCTCACTCTTGCTCAGGCTGATCTCAAACTGCTGGGCTCAAGTGATCCTGCCACCTCAAGCTCCCAGAGTGCTAAGGAACTGGATTTTGTTTCCTGGTGTGTGGTACTGAGAGCACTATCTGGCAAGAATTGAGTGCATAATACTTACAGAAACACTGTCAGAACATAAATTTGAGAGGCAGAAAACAGAGTCCTCATGTAAAAGCATATTACTACAGTGAAAATCCCATCTACCTTCTTTGTGTACTGTTTGCCATAGGTTTTCTTCCAGAGATGCCAGTGGTGGTCCAGGGCAGGATCCCTATGCAGCTGTGCCACTGCAGAGCAGCACACCAAAAGCGTCCAAACTAGCCTTTTCATTCTGTTCAGGGAAAAGTAGCATAAGAAGTGTAGCTATTAGCTGCATATATTGTGAACACATTTTTTATAACAAAATTTAGCAATACAAAGTCTATCAGAGGAATGACTGCTATAAATCAGAATTACACAGGAAAATTCTGGGGTATATGCAATGCTCATAGAGAACGACTGCACCTTTATGTCTGAAGTCTTGCTTCCAGGGCTTAGTAGCACTTTAAAAAGTAATTTTCAAGAATTTCCCCATATCTGGTAAATCAAGTACACTGAGAGGAGTTAAAAAGCTAAGACTTTTGGGTAGCGCCTGTGGCTCAGTGAGTAGGGTGCCAGCCCATATATCAAGGGTGGTAAGTTCAAACCCGGCCCTGGCCAAACTGCAACAAAAAAATAGCTGGGCATTGTGGCAGGTGCCTGCGGTCCCACCTACTTGGGAGGCTGAGGCAAGAGAATCACCTAAGCCCAGGAGTTGGAGGTTGCTGTGAGCTGAGACCATGGCACTCTACCAAGGACAATAAAGTGAGACTCTGTCTCTTAAAAAAAAGAAAGCTGGGACTTTCCAAGAAATCTAAACAAGAGAAACCCTTTTCCCTCTCTTCTCCTCCTAATATATACATATCCTTAAGAAGAGGATAAACCTGAAAAACCAGTTCATCTTCTGAATTTTTGAATATATGGGCTCTTCTTAACTAGTCTATTTAAATCTTCACAACCTTTATAGATAGCTAAAAGACTCTCATCTACTGCATTCACATCTTCATGTAATTTTCCTTTTTTTCAATGTTCAAATGTCTATTTCAAATGAAGCAATTATTCCTTAAAACACGTTTATATTTAAGTCAAAGAGACTTTAACATAAATTCAATAACCAGTTCCCTCAGACTGGATTCTACTTTCTTTTCCAATTCTTTGTAATTCAAAACATTTGGAATAAATCATATAAACCTTCAAATTATATTCCAAAGAAAGCCACCTTTCAGCCTCAATTTAGGTGCTCGAACAGACATTAACTTTTCAAAACATAAGACACTTTAATCAGAAAGGGAAGAGGCAAAGTGAGTGACATGATTTTTTAGTTTACTTCCTGAAACCAAGGATTTAAAACCTGGCAAGCAGAGCAAGCTAAAACATGTACGGTGTCTGAAGACCAAAGAGAGAAAAAGAACAAATGGTACTTACTCAGCAGAATCCACACACCTCTCAAGAGTAAGTTGTCCAATTGGTGGGCTCTCTCCAAAGATTTCAGAGGCAGCAAGGAAACTTCAGTTGAATTGACTTTAAAAAGAAATTGGAACTTGTCACGTGAGGTATCCACAATAAGGAAGTGGACTTTCATTTCAGTTTCATTTAAAATCTGACTAAATCAGCTCCTTATAGTCCTCTCCCTAAGACCTTGGGGATAAAATGGAGACTGTAAGCCACCAAGAAGAGCCCCTAGTAGAGAAGATCAACAGAACCAACATGTTTACCCTTTAATCTTTCGTTTTGATAGTTAACTTTATTAAAAGCACCAATTTTAGATGGAAAAAATTTAGTTATAAAGTTTTAAGGTACTGAAATTCCATCTTCTTTTATGATTTCCTAGGAAAACCTTTCTTTCTTTTTTTCTTTCTTTCTTTCTTTTTTTTTTTTTTTTTTTTGAGACAGAGTTTCAGTTTGTCACCCTTGGCATCATCACAGCTTGGCCTTGGCATCATCACAGCTCACAGCAACCTCAGACTCCTGGGCTCAAGTGATCTTCTTGCCTCAGCCTCCCAAGTAGCTGGGACTGCCGGTGCCCACCACAGTGTCCGGCTACTTTTAGAGACAGGTTCTTGCTCTTGCTCAGGCTGGTCTCCAATTCCTGAGTTCAGGCAATCCACTTGCCTCGGTCTCCCAGAGTGCTGAGATTGGGATTACGGGCGTGAGCCACTGAGTTTGACCCCAGGAAAATCTGTCTTAATTTTTATTATTGTTTTCAACACACTCATCCTATGTTCATCAATTCAAAATATCTATATTAATAAACACTACATATATACTACATATATCTATATATATATGTTAGAATATTCATGGGAGGCTCGACGCCTGTGGCTCAAGTGGCTAAGGCGCCAGCCACATACACCTAAGGTTCGAATCCAGCCCGGGCTGCCAAACAACAATGACGGCTGCAACCAAAAAAATAGCCAGGCATTGTGGCAGGCGCCTGTGGTCCCAGCTACTTGGAAGGCTGAGGCAGGAGACTCACTTGAGCCTAGGAGTTGGAGGTTGCTGTGAGCTGTGATGCCAGGGCACTTACCCAGGGGGACAGCTTGAGGCTCTGTCTCAAAAAAAAAAGAATATTTATGGAAAAAAGGATACACCTATGTATACACCCATATATATCTGATTGCTAGAGTAGTTGGTTACCTGAGTCGGGTAGGAGCAAGATAAACTTTTTTTTAATTTGCATTTTCCTAATTACCAAATGAGGCTGAGCAAAGAATTTTTAACTGTTTGAGTTTTCTATGAATTGCCTGTTCATCTCTTTTGGTCACTTTTCTATTGAATTATTGTTTTTTCTTAGTGACTTGTAGTTTTTTAAAAAATATATATTCTGGCTCGGCGCCTGTGGCTCAATCGGCTAAGGCGCCAGCCACGTACACCTAAGGTGGTGGGTTCGAATCCCCAGCCCGGGCCCACCAACCAACAATAATGGCTGCAACCAAAAAATGGCCGGGCGTTGTGGCGGGCGCCTGT
>CAUYQV010066599.1:0-30011 GCA_963574575.1 Galagoides demidoff
ACTCTGAATTGGAATATATCATTCAGATTATTTAGCAAAGTTTCTCTCACAACCTGAGGTATAAAACCAGAAAGAAGTAGTGCATAAAGAAGATTTGAGTGCGTATGCATTATTCAATCTCCAAAATGAGAGAAATTTCAGTTAGTTAGATGTTTAGAACAAAGAAAATTTAAAATTGTATTTATTCCATAGTTTAAAAATGTAACTAAAATTCTTAATTTTAATTCTTTTTAAATGTCTGAGCATGAAATTGGTAGTACATCCTTAATCCTTGCTCTAATAGACAGGGAAATATGAATTATTTTTAAACTCATGTTTAAAAGTAAGAATTACTTTAGAAGTTAGAGTTTTTATTATAATTATAACTTGAAAACTAGCTTCTGAAATATCATATATATTTAAATGATCTATCTTTGACATTGGAAATCGATTTTAATTTTGAAATATTGGTGTCCTATAGAGTTAGAATAAAATATGTTAGCAGAAAAAGTTAATATTATTTTAACAGAACAAACTAAATATTAATATATAATATACACATCCTTATATCCATATCTATAGAAAGCTTTTTGCTTATATTTTAAACTATAACATTGTTTAGAATGGAAAAATTCTGAGACTCTTTTGTGTAACAGGAGCTGGTCAGATAATAATTTACTTAATATTGATATGTTTTGATTATGTTATAGCTAAATGGTCTATTTACCCCCAAACTCAATGTCTTTAAATCAGGCTCTAAATCAGAAAGCCACAAGGATCTTAAAACTCATTGTACACTGTACTTTATGGAAAGAACTGGCAACGCTATAAAAAGAACCCTGGTACAGAGAATATCGTGAAGTCTGGAAAATATTAAACCGTTGGAGACATTATCATTATAGAATAACCCATGAAAGCCATCAAGTCTGAAACAATAAATTCCTACAGAAGAAAATTTTCCATAGATTGTGCATGACTTCACAGGATTAATGACATCCAATCAGGGAAACTATGAAAGAGATTGTGGTTATGGCCAAAAGGATAGGGGAAGTGGGTTGCAGGGTTTCAGGATATGGGTCTTTGAGAAATTCTAGAGCTGATAAACATCCTACCAGAAGAATTGACAAAAAACTACTTAACGGAGATGAGTACTTCCAAATCAGTGCAAGAAGATGAGGAAGATGTCGAAGCAGTAGTGCTGGAAATTAAATGGACCTTAGGCAAGCTGGATGAGTGACTCTGATTAATCAAGATTGCTGTTGACTGCTTTTAAGACTTGGATTCTTCAATGATATGGCTCCATGATATGAAAGCAATAGTGGAAGAAGGATTAGGTTGATACACTATAGAAATACTTTTAGAGAAATAAAAATTTAAAAAATCAGACAAATTATTATGTATTTCTGTAAGGTTACACTGAGTGTGCTTGTCGCTCCTGCTTCCCCTTCACCTTTTCTCCCTGGCCCGCCCCTGCCAATGCTGAGGCTGTAAGACGGAGTCATCCTCATCCTCCTCTTCTTCAGGCTACTTAATGTGAAAATGATGAGAAGGAAGACCTTTCTGATTATCTAATTCCATCTAATGAAGAGTAAACATATTTTCTCTTTCTTATAATAGTGTTAATAACAACTTTCTCTCTCTTATTTCATTATAATAATATATTTTATAATACACATGACATGCACATTATGTGTTGAGTGTTTATTTTATTATTAAGGCTTCTGATAAAAGTGGGCTACCCGTACTTAAGAGTTTGGAGAGTCAAAAATTGTGTACATATTTTTGCCTGGGAAGCGAGTTGGCTTGCCTAATCCTCATGTTGTCCAAGAATCAATTCTATATTTTATCTCCTTTTTTGTATTTATATCTAAGAACAAACTTCTGGAGAGCTAACAAGTACAGTCCTTTTTCTGTGACTGAAACATGTTTCTTCTCAGACCAGGAAGAGTGACTAAAATAACTATGATATATTTCAAGCCCCACAGTTAATTATCATAAAAATATGTGCATGTAAATATGACATTTATGTATGTATAAATATATACTTAAACACAAAGTAATACATAATCATAACAAAATTATAGTAATAAGATAATGCATGTTACAGATATAAATAGGCAACAAGGTGTACAAAACCAGCTGGTGTTGTACCTTAAATGAAAAAAAAAATGAAGAAACTATCATTCCAGAAATAAAATAATCTAGAAGGCCTCACATTTCAGAAGATATTATGCTTATAGAAGTCACTTTTCAAACTCTGTGCTCAAAGCAGAGGTGAACATTTTCAGAGTTTTTACTTATCTTTAATTAACACAATTGCGTAGTCAGCTGTTCAATTTAGACCCAGACATTCTCTGAAATTTTCAGTGAATAAATTGCATGCCTCATTTCAAACTTTTTGGACACATATTTTGAGCTATGGATTCATTTACTCTACTTCATATTTCAACTTCCTGTCATCAGCCTTCTATGTCACAGACATTGGTGATCGATCTCATCTGCTTCTATCATGAATATATCACGTCCTTCCTTCCCTTTTAGTAAATAGACATCATGAAAATTATTGCTTCGATTTATGTTATTGAAATAATCTCTATTGTAACCAATATTGGATTTTTCCAACTTTGTGCCAAATGTACTAATGTGAAAATTCCTTTTTAATGGGATCATTGTTAAAATATATTCCAACTACAAAACTTTTGCCTTCAGACTACACTTAATTCTTACCTTGAAATAAATCCAAAGATACTATATACTATATTTATTTTTCTTACTTATCTTAATCACTTGCTTTGATGGAACTTGTCCTGAAGTAATTCACTAAGAAAATGATTCTTAGGTGATAAGTCTTCTGAATGTTTTCATGTCATGTCTAGTCACATGGATCATAGTCTATCATTAGAATGATTTTAAGAGTAATTCATTTATTCCTTGTATTTCATTTTCTAGTATTTCTAATGGGAAATCTGATGTCATTCCAAGGCTTTCTTTTGTTTTCCTGCTATGAATTTTTAGTACTTTTTTTATGTCTTGTTCTAAAATTTCATGCAATTTCTATGGATTATTTTAATTTTATCTTTTCCAGTAATTTTGCCAGGGATTTCAATATAAAGGACAAATAATTATTACAAAAAAAATTGCTTTATTATCTGTTTGATAATTTTATTTTTTCCATTCTCTTTGTTCATTTATTCTAGGATTCTATTATTTGGAAGATGGGCTTGTAAGATTGTTTCTTTGTATTTATTATCCATTTCTTTTGTTTGTGTACGCTGTGAGGGTTTTAATTTTAGTAATTATTTGTAGCTTATGGGTATTTGAACAGAATCCAACGATAGAGAACAAAAAATATGTGAACTCAGTGTATCAGTTTAAACAAAAAATATTTACCCACATGGAAATTTGACAGTTTTCATCATTACCAGTGTCAATTATTATGAAACTGTTGAAACTGCAAAGTCTAAATATAATCACAGCTTTCTATATCGAACATTTTATTGGCAAAACAAATTTCATGGGCAACTTCTACTTCCATCCTTTTAAATTTGTAACAGTTTTACTGAGGAATAATTGATAAATCAAAGAAAAAAGACTGCACACGTTTAATGTATGCAATTTAATAAGTTGGGACACGTGTGATACTACAATCAAAACAAATGAAACTTTTAAAATATATACACCTTTTGTATTATGTATATGTAAATATAATGTTTATGTAAGGTCTGAAAATTAATCCCAGAAAAATTGCCACACACCTCACTGCTGAATATCACTGTGATCACCTCCAAAGTATTCCCCTTTGCTAGCTATAGACCAACAGTAGCGCCTAATAAACCCTTCATAGAGATTTTGTTTTTGTTTTTCTTTTTTTTGTGTGTGTGTGTGTGTATGTTTTGTAAATAAGGTGGATAATTTTATTTCTTTATTTCTTTTTTTTTTTTAATTTAAGTTTATGTGGGGATACAAACACCCAGGTCAATCATTTTTGCACACAATTATTATGCCAAGATTTGTACTTTCTCTTGCCAAGACTTTTGATTATGCTTTTCCTACCTGTTTCTCTGCCAATGTCTCTTGGTCCACTATGCATCACATAGTCTTCCAACAATGTAATACAGAATTCAACAGATTTTTGCAATACTTTTAGCAGTTCTGCTCATTACTGGCCACCATGACCTCTCTTCATCAGTGGCGCTTTCTCTCCCTAAGCAAAACATTTAGACATTGCCATTTTCTTCATGGTATTATTCCTATTACCTTGGACACACATGTCCCTGATTTCATATCCACTCTTGCTACATTTAATAAGAAATTTAATGGCAAAACACACACACACACACAAAAAGAAATTTAATGTTTGTTAATTGCTCTAAATTCAAGCTCCCACATTCTTGTGATGGCACACAAAAACATGTAACAATAATAAACACCGTTGAATAACAAGACACTGCCACATGTCAAAACAAATGCACCAGTGAAACACTGATGTACCAAGGTGGTGAAACTTTACAGAGCTGTTCGGATAACGCTGCCAATGCAATAGCATGTTGTCAACTTTACGAATCTAATTGTTGTATCCACACATATTTACACTTGTAAACTATATATTTATGTTAGTTTTTCTTTCATTTTTAGCCTTTTTAATGATACATGTTATTTGGACAAGTTCAGGCAGTCATACGATGTTTTGATATATGCATACAACATATAATCAGGGTAATTGGCTTCTTTGTCACCTTAAACACTTCTTATTTCTTTGTGTTGAGAACATTCCATCCAAATTATCTCTTTGTGTTATTTTGAATTATACATCGAATTACTATTAATTGTATTCATTGGACTGTGCTGCCAAACATTACAACTTTGTCTGCCTAACCGTATTTATAACTGTCTTCATATCTTCCTCCCTCCTACCCTTCCCAGACTCTGTTAAACACCATTCTATTCTCTGTCTCCATGAGATCAACGTTTTTATCCACATATGATGGAGCAAGAACATGCAATATTTATCTTTCTATGTCTGGATTATTTTACATCATATAATTTCTTCAGGGTTTGCTCATACTGCTACAAATAGTAGGTTAAATATACAAGGCAGGATTCTGGCTCAGAGTATCAGAATTTGTTGTTTTCACAGTACTTCTGAAAACTTTTCAAAGAGAAACGATAATCCACTATCTCACTAATACTACAATCCACACTCTATAATGCTCTTGTCATCAATGAATAATAATAAACCATAAAAAATGTGGCTATTTATTTAGGGAGAAGGTGGTCTTTTATTTGCTTTTGACTCTGGCTTGCATTTACTCGATGTTTAAATATATATTTGTTATTTGTCATCATTTCATGTCCTTTTATGTGTGTGAATTTTTTAATCATTACATCCTATTCAATTCTCTTATTGCTAACCTATTTATGAAAGCCTATCACTTTTATGACAGAATCAATGATTAATTGATGATTAATTCCATTTTGTTAAAGTCTAATTACATCTGTGATAACATAAAATTGTGGTTGAATGAATTATTGGATATAATTTGTACTGAATCTGCATACCTGCTGTTCCCTAGCTAAATTTTGGTGTCCTGGAGAGTGGCCTTAACTGTATTATTTTCTTAATATACAGTTATTTTCTTAAGGTAATCACCTTCAGGTCACATAACTAAAATAATAGTTCTGACAGAAGCGGGTCTATGACTGTGTATTACTACTTTTCTTGTATCTTAAGAGATATGTTCATAAGGACAATATATGTAATACTAGTAGTTCTTCTATTTACTTGAATATTACAAATGTACTGGGTATTAGCAAGACATAAATTATGTATGTATTACTATAAAAAACATTGATAATTTATGAATTTCTATTAAACCCATTTTACTCTATTTTATTAAGCTTGAGAGCTGTGACCTATCTAGAGATTCCAGTTAAATTAAGCTAATTAAAGCATGGAAATAGCAAGGGTGAAAATGGCATACATGTAAATTGCTTAATGCAAATTTAAATTAATGAGTAAGGCAAATTTAGAAGTGCCCTATTTTTATGCAGCTAATACTGAGTTGTCTCTTGGCCAATACAGTAAAGTTACAATTATCATATCCATAAAAAGTAAGTGTTTTTTGAAACTTAGTTTTATACATATTTGTATTTGGAGTTTCTGGATACATTTAATAAAAGTACTTCCTTTTAACTTTTCTTTTCTTTCTTTCTTTCTCTCTCTCTCTCTCTTTCTTTCTTTCTTTCTTTTTGTTGTTGTTGTTATTGCAGTTTGTCCAGGCCCACATTCGAACCCAACACCCTCAGTATATGGGGCCGGCACCCTACTCACTGAGCCACAGGCATCACTCCTTTTAGACTTTTCTTGATATACTGGTATTTTAGCATGGAGCCATATTCATCAGCATTTACTTCGCTAAATAATTATGCTTTTATTTTCAGTGATATAACTTAGTATTTTTTTATATTGTTTTCATTTCACATGTAGATAGATGTTTAAGAAATAGTAACATGTAGAAAAAAGAGTGTTGAAATCACATTAAAAAATTAAGCTGATTTAAAGGGTTGTAGAGTGGCTGGGTGAAGAGGCCCAGCCTCCTGGGGGTCTGGGGCAGGAGGATCCCCTTAGCCCAGGAGTTTGTAGTTGCAGTGAGCTATGTTGACACCACTTTCTCTACCTTAGACAATAGAGCAAGACCATATCTCAAAACAAAAAGGCTGTAGAGAAAAATGAACAGAAGAAAACTTCAAGTGAATAATTAAAGTTATGTTCAGATGTTCATTGGCTATCTGTAGGTGTGCACACATACACATCATTATACGTGTTGTCATACTCTAGATGATTAGTAGAGTTTCTGAACTAAAGAAAAGATAATGTGGGATGGCAACTTTAAATCCTGAATTTCTGAGATCAGAGGCTTTATTTCCATTTAATTTTTAGTATCTCTACTCTTAGATCCCTTTAAATTTCCATTACAAGTAAAAAAAAAAAATCAAGCTTATGTGTCTTACAATTATTTGCCATGATTATGAACTTTTTGAAACACAATGTTCTCAATCCATTTCTAAATTACAATTTGAAGAATAATGTTCTCAATCCCTTTCTAATTATTTTTGAAAGTTTTCCTTCCAGAACCTTCCACTGAATCAAATTTTAAGGTTGCACACTGTACACTATACTTGCCAAACAGTTCTTAATCATCACAAACTTAGCTAAATCATATATGTGTTGATCATTTTATTCTATGTATATTTTATCATCTATCTTTTTTCTTAACGAAAATAGCATGAATATATTTCAAAGTCAAAAATTCTATTTGGTGCAAATTAATTTTACTCATAGCTCTCTGTCATTGATTTATGATTGTCACATCATTGTTCTGAAATTTAAAGCAGTTCTAATTAACAATATTTGTATATTTTTGTCTGTTTCATGTTTTTTGTTTCCTTAGATGACAGTATGTTATTTATTCAATGTATACCTTCACCTGATCTGACTGTTTTATCAAAAATGTCTGTGGATTTGTTAATAGATTTATTATTATAATTTAAGTAATAGATCAATTATTAAAGATAACCCTAGTAGATTTGTTTTGACGTTATGGAGATCTTTTTTCTCCTAGATCATGAAGGATTGGCCATGTATATTTCGTTAAATCATTTTTTAATCAGTAAGAGCAAGTATCTCCTTCCTCCTATGGGGAGATAATTTGCCCCTTATATTTTTGTTTATATTTTATAATACATGTATCTGCCCATATTACTCTCACCACATAGTATCTTTATTGCATCCTTCTAGGAATCGAATGTAATGTAACATTAAAGTCACATAGTTGTCCAAAATATTTTTCCCATCATTACTAAAATATCTTTAAAACAGTGGTAGAAAATATGAAAAATGTTTTTGGATCGAAGCCTTAGTAAAAATCAAACAGTTTAGGTTTTAGACCATTTTTCACTTATTTAAATAATTTTCCAAAAAGTATAGTATTTATTACAGATTAATAATATCTGCCTTATCTCATGTTGTATATGCAGAAGTCTAGTTAAATGTGCCTGTCTGTTAGATGTGTGATTTCTTTTCAGGTACTGCTACTGCTATACCATGAAATTCTACACATGTCTTTTATTAAATGACAAAGATAGAGAAGATACGTGCATTCTGAATGTTTTTACTCATCCCAGAATTATTAAAGCAGAACCTTTTATTAAAAATCAGGAAATATTAAATAGCCAAGGATACGCATAGAAGAAAGCACCATCAATATGCAAGCATAATCTGAAATACGAGTTTGTCAGGTGAGTGCTAGATTTCCAATACTTTGTCAGGTGTTTAAAATTTCACTTGGCAAGTTTTAAAAGTAGCTGGTAAAAGAAGCTAAAAATGGAATCCAGTCACATCTCACATTTTCTATCTCAATTTTGCAAAATGCATTTGAGTGAAATGTAAAAATGAGGTAGAAATCATGCATACCTTCTTGCTATGCAGAAGATAAGTAAAAATATAAGGGGCAGAACCTCAGAAGCTGCAATGCATTTCAAATTAAATGCAGTTTTTTCATGTATAGAAAATGAACAGGACTGACCCACTATTCTTTAAAGCTCACCTGGCACCTTATAAAAATTCAGAAATTCTATAATCTGGAGACAGGATCACTTTTTTTCCCATAATATTTCAACTGAAAATTAATCATCGCTATTGTTCACTTAACACTATTTTCAAAGCTTATTTACTACATTAGTAATATCTGGGATTTGTATAAGTAAATGTTTTTAATTTATAATAAAACTAGACTTCATTCCTTTAGTCCTCAAGAAAACCTAAAGTTTTTCTAACAAGTATCAGAAGCCTCCATTTCTTAGTAGAGACAAAACTATAATTTGTCCAAATATATGATGTGATTTTGTTTTATCTTACCTAATATATGTCATTTATGATATTCTTAGATGTCTAAGAGAAAATGTATTTGAATCAATTTCATATGTGTCTTGTACAGTTATTCCCTACTTTAGGTATGACATTGTGTGGTTTTAGACAAAAGGAGACTATAGTTTTTGTCATTTGTTTTTCAGCAGCCCAGCAAAGAAAAGAGATATTCCCCCTCAGAATAGGTAAAATAATTGTTAACAACATTTTTTTATGTAACATTACATAATTATGTAACATTTTTTACATAATTGAATGAAAATTATACAACTTATAAACAGTGGAAGTTGGTATGGAAGATATTCTCTAGCTGCTGTCCTTTGCAAGCAACTAAGTCAAGGAAAAAAGATATAAATCCTGTTAAAATCAAGTTCACATTCCAACGTAGGAATAAGTCAAGAAATAGATAAGTGTTTTTCTTTCATTATTGTTTTCATATCTTTAACCAATACAAATGCTACTAAAGGAAAACAAGAGACAATATAGCTTTACATTTAAATATTTTAGAAATATAAGTGTGTATTCAAAGCATTTCTGAGCATTACAGAAATTAAGTGAGATAATTACTTCTATAATCAACTATGTGCAACTGTGACATACTGATTTGTGGCAATAAACTGCACGTCAAAATTAATTTGTACATTTTACTCAAATATTCTAGATATGATCTAGGACTCCCCAGAGAGTTCATGCAATTTAAGAAGTATACAAATGAGTAATGAAATTGCAAACTTAATATTTATAAAGTAATAGCCAAAAATTGGCAAAGCCAGAGAGAGGTTAGTTACTGACACATACATCAGGTTACGATTCCTTTCAAACGAAGCACTGTAAGCTTCTTAAGAGTGGGGAAAAATGCATGCACGTCAGCAGAGCGAATCAGCTTGCACAAGGGTTTGCTATAAAGGGCTTGATGCCTCAGCATTTCTCCTTTCTGTGAAAAGAGATCTATTCTTGAATTAAAGCTGGCTAAACAGATAAAGGTTGAACTTTTCAACTGCAAAGTAGGTCCAGGAATTACTCCCCCCATTTCTTTTTTAACTGAGACAAGCAGTAAAATTTTACTACACATCACCAATTGGTTTTTCAGCATTAAATACCAGAAAGTCTATTGTATGGCTGTCTGCACTATAAATGAGGACCGGAGAGGTAAATAGTCATCTAACATGGCTCACATGAAGAGCTACAATCCAGAGTGGTGAAGCACCTGTTTTCTTTGATGAGGTTTCTGACTCTTTGATATTTCAACTTTCACGAGGCAAAAGGACTCTAAGTTACAGGGGCGAAAGAGAAGATTTGAATGAAAATTAGAAAAGTAAAAATTGGAGTTTGTATGACTGGGCCAGATGTATAAAATCATTAGTTTTATTCCAGTGACAGAATTTTATGGAAAACAATAAAAGCTACATAAAAGAATGCTGATAGCATCACTTTACTCTCTATTAGCATAGTTTAGATGTGTATGAGAGCAAATATGCACCAGGGAGAAGCAAGTAGGGAGATTTTTTTTTTCTTTTTTTACCATTAAGTTAATGGAGCTGATAAATGGAATTGTAACAGTGACACTAAGTGACAGTCTTGTTCCTTTAAAATCTGCTGTTTCATTCTAGCTACTTCAACCTTGAATTTCTAATGTATACCACTATTACATTTAATAGTTGTGTTTGGTGCTTTTATGTGATTCCAAAGAATAATAAAAGAAATGCCACTTCTGCGTGAATAAAGAAAGTTAAAACACACTAGTGAAATTTCAGATGTATATCTACATATGAATATCACAATTTATTAGCATAAAAATCATCAGAATTTTTTTAACTGAAGGTCATGAAGAATGGTGCCATGTAGATAAGGAAGGGAAATTTTTTTTCTGCTTTTAAAAATTCAGGGTAGAGAATAAAATTAGTGTTTTATTGCTTTCATATAGTTTTTCTTTTCCTGGAAGGGCAAAACACCCATTCCTTGAAAGAACAAAGTGGTTACTTTCTATACTTTTTCATATGTAAATCTAACATTTATTTAAAATGAATAACTGATAACTCATGTTCACATATGCTAAAGAAGAATATTAACATATTTGGACAGAGTATAAAGCATATTTCTGTGTTACTGATGTTTAAAATATTTGGTATTCAGAGAGAATAGTAAGATTTGCCTTGTTAAATCTACCTGAATTCCAGTCAATATACGTACTGGATGTGAGTATTTTTGAGAACTCTAACTATTTCTTCATATTTTTTGTTTCCACAAAATTTTGGAAAATGAGATTGTCAGTCTTAGTAAAATTAATAGCATTTTAATACCAGAATTTTTTATTAATAATAATTAATCATGAATTTGGGAAAATATTTATGTATTTTTATATTAGAAGAAAAGAAAACAACTCTAGCTTAAAGAATAAGTTCTCTTTTCAATCAATAAAATAATCCATCAGTAAATATACAAACAGAAAAAAACCAGCCCTTAAAATGATTTATCAGTGTTGGTTATATTTTCAATTATAAAATTTTAGCACATTCTAATTCTTTGAAATGCAGACTAAATAAAGAAGTTTAGGCATGTGCCTGAAAGAAACAGGTATTCACAAAGAACTACAGCAACTCCCATTGATCAATCAATCACTAAATCAGACCAAAGGAATACTTTTGCAAAGTTGTCCTTAGGGGAGGGGCAGAAAAGAATTATTTCTAATTTATATGGGTGTTAAAAAGGGAAAACTGAAACTCAATCTCACTGTTGTGACTGCAAGTAAACATGTAGGACGCATTATCATAAACATCTTATAAATCAGCATTAATAAACACCAGGTAATGCTGGCAGTAAAAATTCAAACTGACTAACAATATAATTGTCTTTTTTTTTTGAGACTGAGTCTCATTTCATCACCTTTGGTAAAGTGTTGTGGCATCACAGCTCACATAGGGTGACCAGACTTCCCGCTTTTGGCGGGGCAGTCCCGCTTTTGAACAATTTGTTCCGAGTCCCGTGGAGTTTTAAAAAAGTCCCGATTTTTGGAAAGAATGCACAAAGGGGTGAAAGAACAGGAAGGGAATATACAGTTTTCAGCTGCCACGTGGCTATTTCACCAGAATATGAGTTTTATGTTATTTTTGTTAATTTTATAATGTTAAACTGTAATAATAACAACTAATTGTTGAGAAGTGATTATGGAGAACTGCTTATCAAAGTTTGCATTGTTGTCAGGCCCTGTCCCACACCGCCACCCCCCCATGTTGTCCCGCTTTACAATGTTAAAATCTGGTCACCCTAAGCTCACAGCAACCTCCAGCTCTTGGGCTTAGGCGATTCTCTTGCCTCAGCCTCCGTAGTAGCTGTGACTACTGGCACCCACCACAAGGCCTGGCCATTTTTTTGTTGCAGTTTGGCTGAGACTGGGTTTGAACACGACACCCTCTGTATGTGGGGATGGTGCCTACATACTGAGCCACAGATGTCCTCCTATAATTGTCTTTTTTGCAAAGAAAGTTATGAATTAACTGTAAATGCTGCCTGTAAAGTTAGCTAGCATAAACAGATGACTTGACACTACAGCTTGGTTATATTGACCCACTGTGAGCAATAGTGACTCTGGCTGTGTAGCTCACCCTCTGTTTTACATAGTGCTTCTCTGTGGTGCTTTATAGTTAACATACTGTAAAGTTAGAAACTGTAACTCTATCTGTTCTTTTGTTCACTTAGTCATTCACTTATGTAGATATGCATATATTTATACACTCTCCACATGAGTCCACTGGGGATTTAGGGGAATAATTTTTACCAGTTTTTATATTATAGTAAGTCTTCATTTAATGTTATCCACAGATTCTTGGAAACTCAGTTTAGGTGAAAAAGCTTTTTACTAATCCAACTTAACCACAGGCTCATTGATATGAACAAAAGCCAAGTTTCTATGGCATTTTTCTGGTCACAAAAATATCATCACACATCTAAATAAAGACCAAAGCATTTCTAATGTTGAATATTGCAATCAATGAGAGCTATACATACTGTAAGTTAGATTAGTAAAAACAAGTAAGATTATTTGCTCACATATTTCAATTCAGGATCTCAGGCGGCCAGAGTGTATCCCTGTATTTTAAGATACAAAGACGCACCAGCCCTGGATAGGCCATCATCTCACCATCTCACCACAGGGCACTTGCACTCACACACACTGCAGGGTGCATGTGGAATACTTAAGGGAAGAGTCCTATCTCGATGTGCTTCTGTTATTAGTAATAATGATTTTATAAGCTTGAAACCAATATTCAATTGTTAGTTGTAAGTAGATTAGG
The DNA here is from genome assembly GCA_963574575.1 of Galagoides demidoff. NCBI lineage: Eukaryota > Metazoa > Chordata > Mammalia > Primates > Galagidae > Galagoides > Galagoides demidoff. The sequence goes on from CAUYQV010066599.1 coordinate 13,198, forward strand.
AATTAAATTAGGAATATGATTGCAGAGAGTGGACAAAGGATAACAGAAAGGAAAGCAAGAGAAAAGTGATTCGGGAAAGCCCTAATTTCAGTGAAAAGTACCGTGGGAGGCCTTTCCTTTTAAAACTCCAAAAGCTGTCTTGCTGGAACTTCTCCCTTCCCCACAGCACACCTCAGCTGCTCCAGCTGTCCTAGGAGAGTGATTTTGGGGGCTCAGGAAAGTAGAATGTTTAAACTTTGTTGAACACAGCCAGAATTGGACCAGAAAAGGAGATAAAATATTTCTTTTCTTCTGTCACCTTGTTCCAGACGAGTCAGTCCATCTGGACATAAGACTTTCTGAGCATTAAGGATCCTTTTTGTGATTTGTGTGTGTGGTCTAATTGGGGTTTTTCTCTGATGTCCTGCTCCTGGCCTGTTTCACTATCCAAACTCTGTATAAAGATCATAATACCTTAAAGCAATGGAAGTAACAAGTAAATCCATACAATTAACACAGTTAGTCAAGGAATAGTTTAGTTAGGAAAATGCAAGTGTAGCAAGAACGATGATGGATTGTTTGCCTTGCTTTCATGAGATTTATGATTGAAACACTGATGTATGATAAATCCAAAGCTAACCTGGAATTCAGGGCTGCATGCTGAAATCCTCACACAGAAGGGCAGAAGCCTCCTGACCCAGCTAAACTCTTAAAACTATCTCTTTGTCTCTTGTCTCTTAGTTTTCATTTTCTTTGTCCTTTCACCCCACCAAGCCACTGTGTTGTTGAGGCTGGTTCCCAATAACACACACACACACACAAACTTATGCTCTTTCAGTGGATGTTGTGGACATGTCAGTTCACCTAATAAACATCTTTGGAATATTGGAGAAAAATGAAATACCATGCAGATGTGGTGAGAACATGCAAACTTTACACAGTGTCCCCGGCCAGGAATTGATTTTATTTAATCATCAATATTGTATCGAATCAACGTTGAAGGAAATGGCATTTGGAAATAAGATCCTTACAGATGTAATTCTTTAAGATGAAGTTATACTGAATTAGTGTGAGTTTTAAATCCAATAATTTTAGGATGACCAGACGTCCCACTTTCCAACAATTTGTCCCACGTTCCGCTGCGTTTTAAAAAAGTCTCGATTTTTGGAAAGAATGCACGAAAGGGCAGAGAACGGGAAGGGAATATATGGTTTTAGGCTGCCATGTGGCTATTTCGCCAGAATATGAGTTTTATATTATTTTTGTTAATTTTATAATGTTAAACTGTAATAATAACAAATAATTGCTGAGAAGTAATTATTGAGAACTGCTTATCAAAGTTTGCATTGTTGTCAGGCCCTGCCCTGCCCCGCCCCCGCTGCCATGTTGTCCCACCTTATGGATGTTAAAATCTGGTCACCCTACTTATAAAGTAAGTCTTAATTCCTTAACATAGTCTGGAAATGCTATTCCAGAAAGCCTTGGTCATGTTAGACTCACAACCAACCTGGCCACCTGGGATTCTGCCTCAGTTTCTTACAAGTATGCTTGCACAAAGTCTTTTCACTGCTCTCTCTCAAATGACTTTTTTGGCCAGAGGCATATAGGCTTTTCACCTATACACCACAATGCATGCTATTTTTTTGGTTGCAGCTGTCCTTGTTTGGTGGGCTCAGGCTGGATTTGAACCCACCACCTTAGGTATATGTGGCTGGCGCCTTAGCCACTTGAGCCACAGGCACCGAGCCCATGAATGTTTTCTTTTATCTGTTTCCTTGCCTTAATTTTCCTTTCACTTCCTCTTTCTCTTTAAGTTACTGTGTGTCTGGACTAGGGTTTGGATGAGTCCAATTCTCCACTGCTTTTGTCCTCCTCATGGGGTACAGAAGTCTCTTGCTGACTCCTATGTCCCCAAAGGGATGTTTCTGGGCAGATCCCACCAGCCAGAGATGTGTAGTCTTCTCTCAGTCTCACCATGCCCAGTTGCAAGGAAGCTGTTGTCTGTTTTCAGTCTTGAGGCTAAGGCAAGGGGATAGCTGACTCCCAGGAGTTTGAGGTGGCAGTGAGCTGTGAGGACACCACAGCACTCCACCAAAGTAACAGAGAGAAAACAGTCCCAATGATACAGGGCTCTTCTGCTCAGGGCTGGACAGAGGCCCTGTATCTTGTAGTCCTTCTTTCCTTCCTTTCTCCCTTCCTCCCTTCTTCCCTTCCTCCCTTCCTTGTTAATACATGCTATAAAACAATTAGAGTCTTCTACAAAGAGCACTATAGTATTTGTAATCCTATTCCCTACTTATCACTGTTGGAACACTATTAACTACATAATTACAATATGTAAATTTTTTTCTGGTAAATTTTCTTTTTGCATTCTCTTTTTTTTTTTTTTGAGACAGAGCCTCAAGCTATCCCCCTGGGTAGAGTGCTGTGGCATCACAGCTCACAGCAACCTCTAACTCCCGGGCTCAAGTGAGTCTCCTGCCTCAGCCTCCCAAGTAGCTGGGACCACAGGTGCCCACCACAATGCCCAGCTATCTTTTGGTTGCAGCTGTCATTGTTGTTTTTGGCGGGCCCGGGCTGGATTAGAACCCAGCACCTTAGGTGTATGTGGCTGGTGCCTTAGCCACTTGAGCCACAGGTGCCAAGCCTTTACATTCTATATATAATGTTGACTACTCTGGGTATAGACAATGATATCCTAATGTTATCAGTTTTGTTTACATCTTTAGTTTGCATTTTAATCTTATTTCCTCAGTGAGTTGCTGACTGAGTTTTTCTTTTTCTGTTTGTAAACCATTTTTATAGTTAATGGAATACTGGATTTTTCAAATTTCCTTAAGGCTGTGAATGATGTGTCTTATTTGGTCTCTCAGGATCCAGGTAAAAAGACTTCTTCAACCCCTCTATCCAGAAAATATTAATAAAAGGGAAAATATAAATATCTTTTACATTAAGAGAAACAGAATTTTGTTATCTTGTTTTGTAAGAAATGTCTTGTTATTTAATGTATTTATGTTTTTCAATTATCAAATTTGTTGTTTCTTAATATAATTACTGGTCATTCATATATTTTTTTCTGGGAATTGCCTTTTTATATCTACTGTCCATTTTAAAAATTGGGGTTTTTTTCTTGCTAATTTGTGGGAGTTTTCATATTCTGGCTATTAATCCTTTTTTACATTATGTTACAAATATTTTCTTCCAATCTATTATTGCTCTTTTAATTTTGAAATGGTGTCCTTGTTTTTCAGAATGGAAATGATATATTTTATTATAAAATTTCTTATTTTTCCTTTATGTTTTCTGAGTTTTGAATTGTGCTTAGAGGCCTTTCTTAATAGTACACTCATATGGACATTTTCATCATTGTTTTTAAGTCTCCTGGGAACCTGGGGATGGGGAGATGGGAATATAGCAAATTAAAATGCCATAGAACTCATTGTTTTCATTGAGATTCAGCCATTTTTCCTGAAGAAACATTATTTGGATTGTTGCAAGCTTTGGTTGATTTTTAGAGTTTTTTAAAAAGTCGATTCTGATAATTTTTGTGAGTGTTCTCATTGCTTTTACAGATGGGAATTTTGAAGGTCCTTCCTTCCTCAGACATTTTTGCTCACTTGATTAGTAACAACTAGTTTTTTTTTTTTTTTTGAGACGGAGCCTCAAGGTATCCCCCTGAGTAGAGTGCCATGGCATCACAGCTCATAGCAACCTCCAACTCCTGGGTTCAAGTGAGTCTCCTGCCTCTACCTCCCAAGTAGCTGGGACCACAGGCGCCCGCCACAACGCCCGGCCATTTTTTGGTTGCAGCCATCATTGTTGTTTGGTGGGCCCCGGCTGGGGATTCGAACCCGCCACCTTAGGTGTACGTGGCTGGCACCTTAGCCGATTGAGCCACAGGCACCGAGCCAGTAACAACTAGTTGAATGAATAAATCCTGCCTAGTTTTCCCTCCCTAATTATGCATCTCTAGGACCTTGAGGATCATTATGTTTATTATATCCTGAATTCTAAGAAAATATAGTCTGATTATAAATTGATTTATTCTCTGGAATTGATTGTGGGAATTGTGCTTTCTTATCAAAGTAAATTAAGAGATGTGTAGTGGTCAGGGAGAATTTAAATTTAGAAGTTTTCAATCTAAGACTTTTTTTGTGGAAAATTCTCTTCATTAATCTAAATATTTTCTTCTCATTCATTTTTGATGTAAGTACTATTAGCATAAGAATATGAACTTTCTATGGAGAAATGAAAAAACCTTATCATAGTAGTTAAACCACTGCCAAAGTTTTTGTAGTGTAATAAAGATGTGAACTATTTAATGCAAGAAATTTTGGATCTCTACCATTTTCATTTTCTTTCTTTCTTTTTTTTTTTTTGAGACAGAGTCTTACTATGTCACCCTCTGTAGAGGCCTGTGGCATAACAGCTCACAGCAACTGCAAACTCTTGGGGTTAAGTGATTCTCTTACCTCAGCCTTCCAAGTAGCTGGGACTACAGGCTCCTGCCACAATGCCTGGCTGTTTTTTGGTTGCAGTTGTTTAGCTGTTGCTTAGCTGGCCTGGGCCAGGTTTGAACCCGCCACCCTTAGTGTCTGTGGCTGGCGCCATAAACACTGTGCTATGGGCGCGGAGCCCCATTTCTATTTTCTTTTATACTATCTTTTCTAAATTTTATTTTAAAGCAACTAATAAAATTTTGTATTAAGCTGCCTTACTATTCTAGATTACATCACTATAAGAATAAATTATTTTATTTTATTTTATTTATTTTTTGAGACAGTCTCACTATGTTGCCTCTGTAGAGTACTGTGGTGTCACAGCTTAGAGCAACCTCAAATTCTTGGGGTTAAGTGATTCTCTTGCCTCAGCCTCTCAAATAACTGGGACTACAGGCACCTGCCACAACGCGTGGCTATTTTTTTGTTATTGTTGTCATTGTTGTTTTAGCAGGCTGTGGCTGGGTTTGAACCCACCAGCCCCCATGTATGTGGCTGGTGCCTTAACCACTGAGCATAGGTACTGAGCCAAGAATAAATTATTTTAGTTAAAAATTTTATCTAAGAAGTAAATATGTAATGATTAAGAGTGAGCATTATAGATGAAGATTGCTAGATTAGAATTCTTGCTTTTCCATTTACTGTCTGGGTGGTTGAATGGGACTAAGACTTAATTTTTTTCTTTAAACTAGTGATAATAATTTCCATTTTATGGGTATATTGTGATATTTGAATGAGATAAACCATGGCTTTTAGTACAGTGCCAGGCACATTATCAGTTTTTAATATAACTACCTATTATTATTAATATAATATTACATGTAATAGTAATAATGACAAAAATAAGATTTTATGCTGGAAAAGTGGTTGTTAGAATTGAGCAAACATCTATTTGTAGACAAATATCTAGAAAACCCCATGTTTATAAAATATTATTTTCCCGTAGTGGGTTATTAACAATAAATCAGCTCTATCTCCAAGAAAAGTTGTTGATTCTCATGGTACAATAATTTGTTTGCTTATTGTCTTTTAAAGCATTCCAGGATGCCTTGAAGATTTTCTGTAGAATAAAAAGTGGTCGAATTACAACTGATGAAATAGTTGCTGTTTTGAATAGCATGGATATCTTAATAAGCCCTGAAACTTTAAAGGAAGTGATGAAACATACGTATACTGACAGTGAGTTACACAAATTGATATATATATCTTAATATGTATACTTACGTATATATATATTTTTCCTAGACATCAGTTTGGTGATTTATCCTTTACTTTTCCTTCTTGAATTTTACCTTTTCCATTGACGCTGCTTACTGGCATCTATATTAAGAGACACTCTAAAAAAATTAAATGAAAAATTTCTGAAATTGTTATATTTTGGTATGTTTTCTAAAAGTCTAATAGTAAATGAAAAAAAAAATTTTTTTGAGACAGAGTCTTACTTTATCACCCTCAGTAGAGTGCTGTGATGTCACAGCTCACAGCAACCTTCAACTCCTGGGCTTAGGTGATTCTCTTGCCTCAGCCTTCTGAGTAGCTGGGACTACAGGCGCCTGCCACAATGCCTGGCTATGTTTTTGTTGCAGTTTGGCCAGGGCCAGGTTCGAACCTGCCACCCTCAGTATATAGGGCCAGCGCCCTACCCACTGAGTCATGAATTTTAAAAAATTTTTAGCCTTATTGCTCTTTTCTAATAGTCATTTCTTATCTTTGTGGAGAGAGAGTTTCTGGTAGCTTTGGGGGCAGTGGATCCACAAATTAAAAGCCATAAATTTCTTGAATCTCAATTTCATCACATATTTTTGATTTAAAAATTTTGCTTTTTGGTTGTTCTCTGCATAATAAATATTTTTACCAAGTGTTTTGTATTACATGTTTACATGTAACCAGGTGAAGTTCCATAATGAAGGATTAATGATTAATTGATTCAATAGTCAGATAGACATTTAATAGCTACTGTGCCTAGAACTTTGTTAGCTGATACAACTACAAATAAAATACACTTCTTTTTTAAAGGGGACTCAACATTCCAATGTGGAAATAGTCAAGTAAATTGAAAATTATAATGCTCTATCAAGTATTACAGTAGGGTGTACAAAGGCTGTTAATACATTCTGGAAGCACCTGAGAAAGGTTAACAGAGGGAGTTGATACCTGAGCTAAATCTTTAAGAGTCACTAGGTATTAATTAGTTGATGGTGGTGGTGAAGGGTGAAAGAAATATTTTAAACTAAGGAAGTGTTATGTGTAACTAGGCAGAAAGATAATCAGACATGGCATCCTTTTCAGCAGGATTTGGTCATTTGATTTTGTCATTTGTTAGTGGTGGCTTTATAGTAGCCTATTAGTTGTAGAAATATAGCAGAACCAGGCTCCTTGGAGTTCTATTAGGAAGCCATTTGTGGTGGGCTCTGGAGTGGTAGACATAAATGGAGGGGTATACTGGGATATGAAAATGTCTGTAAAGGGGGTTTTAAAGACATTTCAAGCCACTATTAAATGACCTTTAAGGGCAAGTCCCTCCAGGAGCAACAGAAATATGAAATTACTGCAATACCTTGCTTTCTGGTGTACAGAATTGTAGTCTGGGTCTCCAGGTCTCCTACTTTTTTGGAGGGAAGGTAGATTAGACAAATTCAATTTCTTTTTTTTTTTTTTTTTCTGAGATGGAGCCTCAAGCTATCCCCCTGGGTAGAGTGCCATGGCATCACAGCTCATAGCAACCTCCAACTCCTGGGCTCAAGTGAGTCTCCTGCTTCCGCCTCCCAAGTAGCTGGGACCACAGGCGCCTGCCACAACGCCCAGCCACTTTTTGGTTGCAGCCATCATTGTTGTTTGGCGGGCCCGGGCTGGGGATTCGAACCCGCCACCTTAGGTGTACGTGGCTGGCGCCTTAGCCGATTGAGCCACAGGCACCGAGCCGACAAATTCAATTTCATAGAATTGTTATAGGAATTAAATATAAACATTTATTACGTTTGCCACCTAGAACAGGTTAAAGAAAGGTGAGGCAGAAACCTGAGTCATGCTTGACAACTCTTTTTCTCTCACTTCTTCATGCAGTTGTTATGAAGTCCTCCTAGATATGTCTTAAATCTTTCTATCTCTATCTCCCTATCTTAGCTCAAATTAACATAACCTTTCCTCAGGACTATTGCTGTTCATCTGTGCAAGTCTACCCATATCCTTTCTTCCTTTACATTGCAGCCAGAATGATCTTTGCAAAACACTGATCTGATCAAGTTACCCTCTTTACATAGAATCTAATAGTAACTTTTGAGATAAAGAACCCTTTAATGTGGTATACAATACCTTGCATATTCTGGTCTTTGCCCAAATCATCAGCTTTATTTCAGACTACATTTTCCCTTGCTTTTTGTGCCTTTTGAGAATTTCAACTATATGCTATACCCTTCTGTCAAATAACCATTGCATATATTCTTTTCTCTTTCACGAACATTCCTCTTTTCCTAGTTAGTGCCTACTTATACTTTAGATCTAAATTCAACTATCTATTATTATTATTATTTTTTTAAGAGACAGAGTCTCACTTTGTTGCCCTTTAGTGCTGTGGTGTCATTGCTTACAGCAACCTCCAGCTCTTGGGCTTAGGCAGTTCTCTTGCCTCAGCCTCCCAAGTAGCTGGGACCACAGGCGCCTGCCACAACACAACAACCGGCTATTTTTTTGTTGCAGTTTGGCTGGGGCCATGTTCGAACCCGCCACCCTTGGTATATGGGCCAGCATCCTCTTACTGAACCACAGGCACTGGCCCATCAACTATTCTTTAGGGATGTTTTCTGCAACCTCTCTGAGTAGGTCAAATTTTCATGCTATATTCTCTCATAACACTAATCACAATTACAATTTGCTTTGTTTTGTTTTTGAGATGGAGTAGTGTAGGTAGTGTGCTGTGGTGTCACAGCTCACAGCAACCTCAAACTCTTGGACTTAAGCGATTCTTTTGCCATAACCTCCCAACTAGCTGAGACTACAGGCACCCACAGCAACCTCAAACTCTTGGACTTAAGTGATTCTCTTGCCTTAGCCTCCCAACTAGCTGAGACTACAGGTGCCCTCCACAATGCCTGGCTATTTTTTTTGGTTGTAGTCATTGTTCTTTGGTAGGCCCTGGTTGGATTCTAATCCTCCAGCTCCTGCATATGCAGCTGGCGCTCTAGCTGCTGAGCCACAGGTGCCAAACCCACAATTGCAGTTTGTATTCCTAATTGTTTGGTTAACATCTAGTAAGACTAAGAAGTAGGTGAACAGATATCATGTCTGCTTTTACTTAATATTGTATCATCAGTGCCTAGTACAGTGCTGATAGGACATATTAACCACTCAACAAATTTTTGTTGAATGAATGAATAATTCTGATCCCTTACTCATTGTAACCTCAAGGTAACTTTGAGTGCCATTGACTTATGTTTGAAGAAGCTTTCTGAGAGTCCACATGAAGGGATATTCCTTTAAAACCCTCCAAACTGATTAGCAGGCTAGTCATACAGGAGGCAGACTCTGCAAGCAGAGTCTGGCTGTCTCTGGAATTGCCTGGAAGGGACTTTGGGAGTGGAAAACAAGATAAGTTAATGCACATTTCAGTTACATGTTGCACCTGTTTTCTCAGACAGATGGCTGAGTAAAATTTTTGTGGTTACTCTGTATGGTTTCTTTGTACTCTTATCACATAAACCATTGGCTGCCAATTATTTTTATTTTTAGAATCTGTACGTGCAGAACTTAGTGTTGTTAAGACTATATAAGCTTGCAAAAAATAAAGTTAAGGGCTGCATGTCAGAGCAACCGTAAGACTACAAATTACTCAGGAATTCTCAAATTTTGGACAATATATCCATTTCTATTAGTGTATGGTCTGGGGTCTGAGCTATTTTACTTAAATATTAAGGGAAAGAATGATCACAGGATGCCAAAAAATTTAGGTCACCTGGGTAGGAGCTGTTAATTTTTCTGTAGCAGAATTTGAAATAAGGAATACTATAACTCAGTTATCCTGCTAAAAGAAGGAATAGTACTGCAGGTACTATTCTAGCATCTTGTTTTTGTGTTTGGTCTATTGTTGGAGTAATGATGATAGGTAGAGAATATGGTCTTACTACTGTACTTAATGAAGAGGAAGAAATTATGCTACTGGAATTTTAAAGAAGTCCAACAAAGATTTACTTCATTAAGATATGGCAAAGTCAGTTACCATAGGGAAAATCAGTTGATGGCAGTTAGTTCTTAAACTGCAATGTATTTTGGTTTCTGAAATAAAGTATTGACTGGTATAGCCATTTTTTTTTCTCTCTTAGAGCTTAAACTAGGTGAAAAGGTTTGCTAGAAGAGGTTTTTGATACTGGGGGCTATCGGAAGGCTACAGAAATGTGCCGTTAATGGTTACTTGGCACCTTTACAGTAATGTTGCTTTGTATATGACCTTAATGATTAGGATTGTTTTTTCCCTCACACTAAGCAGTTATATTTCCCAAGATGAATTTCATCTAGAATCACATTATAGTGGGAGTCTATTTTAAACTTCCCTTATGAAATAAATGGGACCTATGACCATATTGATTGCCTTAGTCATTTTTTTTTTTGCAGTTTTTGGCCAGGGCTGGGTTTGAACCCACTACCTCTGGTATATGGTGCTGGCGCCCTACTCCTTTGAGCCACAGGTGCCACCTAGTCTTTTTTTTTTTTGAGACAGAGCCTCAAGCTGTCACCCTGGTAGAGTGCTGTGGCATCATAGCTCACAGCAACTGCCAACTCCTGGGCTTAAGCGATTCTCTTGTCTCAGGCCTCCCAAGTAGCTGGAACTACAGGCACCTGCCATAATGCCTAGCTATTTTTTGGTTATAGTTGTCATTGTGTTTGGCAGGCCCAGGCTGGATTAAACCTGCCAGCTCTGGTGGATGTGACTGGTGCCTTAGCCGCTTGAGCTACAGGCACCAAGCCGATTGCCTTAGTCTTTTTTTTTTTTTTAACTTTTATTGAATGGTAACTATGTACATTAATGCACTTCTGCGGTACAGTGTGGGGTTTTCGCATGCAATCCGAAATACTTCCATCAAACTGATCAACACAGCCTTCATGTCATTTTCTCAGTTATAGTTTTAAAACATTTTGATTCTACTCTTAGAGAGTTTCACTTGTACCCCTGTACGGCATGTGACTTAGATGAGGAATAAATTTAGGAAGAATAAACTGGGCATTCATAGTCCACCTCCTCTCCTCCTTGTTTTAGGAGCAGGTCTCCCTGGGAAGCAGATTTTCTTCCCCTCTAGGTTTGGGGACTGCTGGTATGACAGATGATCAGCATGGCAGTGATGGGCTAGAATGTACTTCTTCTCATATCTCGGGCTAACTAATCTGAAGTCACATCTTCATCAGTAAAAAGGAAAATACTTTAGCCTTGATTTGTACTTCTTTTCTTCCCCCTCTTCAGTTTGTTCACAGCCTATGTGGGAAGGCAGGTGCTTTTTATTAGCTCTTTTCATGGATCTGGTGTGAGGACCAACGGTATAGAGAACTATCAATCAGTCAGATTTGGGAGCAAAATATACTCTTAGAGATATTTGGTTTGAGGTCTGCAGCTGTAGGCTTTAGTGTAGGAACAGAGAATTTTGAAACTGTTGGAGGGACATGTTCTGTTGACTTTCATCTGTCTGCTGTGACCTGGATGAATGCTTTACCCTGCTGCATGACAGTTTTTATTCATGGGTAACTGCAACTTCCAGTAACTGGCTGAGAGGCTGTGTTGTTTATCCTTAGGCAGATTCCATGTATGCAATGAGGAGGCTGAGTCAATGTCCTAGTCAGAGAAAAATGGGAGACTGTGAAAGTAACTTGGGAAACTACAGAGGCCTTAGTCAGAAGACATATGAGGTGAGGATTAAATTACAGGCAGCCGACAAGATCAAGGTGAGCAGGACTAACTAAGACCAACTACGATGCTGCAGCATTTCTTGGGCAATGATTCAATTATAGAAAAAAGGGACATGGCCTTTAAGAGATTGGTGAACTGAAAAATATTTTTTTTTTTATTATTTATTGTTTGCAGTATTTTTAAAAATTAAAAATATCATACAGGTACAAATGTTTATGGTCATATGGATTGCTTTTGTAATCCTTGAGTCAAGGCTGTAAGTGTGCCCATCAAGCAGATACCATTACACCTGCTAGGTAGGTTTCCACCCATCCCATCTTCCCCCTACCCCCTCTGTTTGATTTCCAGGGAGTTTTACTTCTATCTATGCAGATGTGTGGTCATCAGTTAGTTCTAATTTAATAGCAAGTACATGTGGTGTTTGTAATTCTTTTGTTTAAAATTTTTTCATTCTTTAGATACTTCATTTACAATAATAGTTTCCAGTTCCATTCAAATTGTTGCAAAAGGCAAGTCACCCATCCTGCATTCTTCTTCATGGCTAAGTAGTATTCCATGTCACATATATGCCACTTCTGTTATATCTGCTCATGAATTGATAGCCACTAGGGTTGATTCCACGGGTTTGCAATTATAAATAATGCCACAATAAATATTTGAGTAAAAGTGTCTTTTCGATAAAATGACTGCTTTTACTTTATGGAAATATCTAACAGCGGAGATTGGTGGGTCAGATGATAGGTCTACTTTATGTTCTTTGAGGAATCTCCATACCATTTTTCATAGCATTGGCTATTTGGACTCTTTTCTGGTTCCAAACCAAATGCAGAATTATTATTAGTTTTTTTATTTCAAAGTAATATGAGGGTACAAATTTTTAGGTTACATTGTTCTCACTTTTAAGGTAAAGTTCAAGTTGTAGAAGAGCCCTTCATCCAGTGGGTGTGCTGACCACCCTTGCATTGTGCACATTAGCTGAGATCCTGGCGATTGCCCTTCCTCCTCCCACAATCACTCTCATCTCTCATCCCTCCCTTCTCCCTCCTCACTCTTCCCCATTGATAGACTACACTTGTGTTTTATCATTCGTACGGGTGTGTAATTGTTCATATATTGATTTCATATTAGTGTTGAATATGTTGGATTTTTTTTCCATTCTTGAGATATTTTACCAAGAAGAATGTGTTTCATCTCCATCCAGGTAAACATAAAAGATATAAAGTTTCCATCTTTTCTTATGGCTGAATAGTATTGCATGGTATACATATGCCACAGTTTGTTAATCTATTAATGGGTTGATGGGCATTTAGGTTGATTCCATGATGTGGCAATTATGAATTGAGCTGCAATAAACAGAATCAATGAAATCCACATCAAAATACCAAGGTCATATTTCACAGATCTGCAAAAAAGTAATTCCAACTGTGGCTTTTTCCCTGTCAGACTTATTTTTTTGCAGATCTGTGAAGTATGACATTGGTATTTTGATGTGGATTTCACTGAACCTGTAAATCACTTTGGGAAGTATGGACATTTTAATAATAGTGATTCTTGAAATCCATAAGCATGATGCATTTTTCCATTTGTGTGCGTTTCCACAGTGTTTTGTAGTTCTCTTGTAGAGATCTTTTGCCTTCTTGGTTAAGTACATTCCTGGGTATTTTATTTTTTTGAGGTTAATATGACTTTTAATGAGTCTTTGATTTGACTTTCAGTTTGATTGTTATTGGTGTATAGGAATGATCATGATTTGTGTGCACTAATTTTGTAACCTGAGACTTTGCTGAATTTGTTTATTTATCAATTGCAGGAGTCTCTTGGTGAAGTCTTTGGGGTTTTCTAGATACAAGATCACATCATCAGCAAATGGCAATAGTTTTACCTCCTCTTTCCTGAGTTGGATACACTTTCTTTATTTTTCTTGTGTGATTGTTCTGGCTAGGATTTCCAGCACTATGTTGAAAAGAACTGTCAACAATGGGCACACTTGTCGTGTTCCAGTTAATAGTGGGAATACTTTCCATTTTTTTCCCCCCATTCAGTACAATGCTGGCTATGGGCTTGTCATCTGTAGGTTTTATAATTTTGAGATATGTTCCTTCACTGACTAGTCTTGTGAGGTTTTTTATCATGAAAGTGTGCTGAATTTTGTCGAATGCTATTTCTGTTTCTATTGAGATGATCATATGTTCTTTGTTTTTGCTTTTGTGAATCATATTTATTGATTTACATGTGTCGAACTGGATTGACACGCTCACTTGAATCTCTGAGACAGTATGTTGTCCTTATGAGTAATATTAAATCTCACCCTTTATAATTGCATCAGTAAATGTTATAAAGGGTTGTACAAACTGACCTCCCTGTCACTACGTAGTGTTTGCTTGTAGGAACAAGCTACAGTAGTACTTTTGGGACCTGTGACTGGCTCTTAGTCCCAGGAGAAGCACTTGAATACCCAGGTGATGGGAATAGCCCTAGAACTTCCAGATAAGTCTTTTCTCTGGTACAGCAGAGGTGGGTGGGGGAATGCAGCTGGGCAGGGCTGGGTTGTGTGAACCTGCCTTCATGCTGCATAAAACCTGGTAAGGTAGCTGTTTCAGTTGGGATCAAAGTTTTGCTCCCAGGCTTCTGAGAAGCCACCAGGGAGGGGCTGAAGTGGTCCCATTTGGCTAGAAAGTCTGCTTGTGGTTAGGGGCCATCTGGCATTCATAATCTTGCTGTCAGTAGTGGATCTCACCCTTCCACTTCCTCTGACTCTGTGACCTCCACCAACATCTGCCATCTGGTATGAGCTCAAACTAGCTGACTCTCCACAAATGGCGCTATGGATAGAAACTTTCCTGTCTACAATTCCTTTCTAGGAAGGCAGGTCCCAAATTGCCTATTCGGAGTTTAAGCAGGTTTGATGTCCCTGCGCTTTGGACTATGTCCCGCTGCGATGGAACAGCTAAGTAAGCCCACTTAGGAGGCTGGTGAGCTCCTCTTAGTGTGCAGTAGGTCCTTATATCTTACTTCTTCATGTTGGGCTCTGAACTTCTTCCCATGGAATCTTTGGTGGTTCTGACTTTCCCCTCAGTATTACGTGTGATTTATGTTTGTTTCATTGTCTTTTCATCTGAAATTCTCTCATCAGCCATCATGTCTCCCGTTCCCTATTTTCTCATTTCAAACAGCAAAACAAATGAGTTATGAGTCTGGTAGAAGATATTAGAAAGATTACTGATCAAAATTGTTAGTGTCAGACCTACAAACAGCATTTGCTCACTGTCCCAAATTCCATTCTGCACTCAGAGCCAAGGGGTTACCTGTCCAGCCACTAAATTGTAACTAATCTTTCAAACATGTACCTTGTATGTAAGGGTTATTTCCTGAGCACATGGTCTCAAAGAAGCGTTAGATTAGTTGCATATGTGGGAAATATCTCCCCTGAGGTATAATTCTTACACCTAAGCCATACTATAGCAAGAGGTAGTGAAATAGCCACCACCACTCAGGACAGAAAAATCAGTTCCCAAAAGAGTACAAATGCTACGTCACTGTGGAGAAACTTTGGTATTCAAAGAAGGCAACACTTTAATAACCGAACTTTTAAGGTTAGGCAGAAATTGTAAATGTATCGCGCCAAAATTAGCTTCCTCCTGGGAAATCTAACCCAACTGAGTTTATGAATGTTACATCATGGACTTTAAAATAAAGAATATTTTTATCCCCATAGATAACACTAAATATTTTCATGGCTTTTAGTACTGTTAAGAATGCTAAAAACTGAATTTGCCTTCTCTACGCCTGACCCTGGGACACAGTCTTTCAGTATTAAGCATAATATTATTTACAGATTTTGAAGATGCTCTTTATGGGGTTGAGAAAATTCTTTCCTGCGAATGTAAAAAGATTTTTTTTTCTCAGATCTCGAATAGATGTTGAACTTTGTCAGACTTCTGTTTTGTTTATATGGATTTTCTTTAGTTTGTTCATATAGCAAATTGCACTGATTGACGTTTGAATGTTGAATCGGTCTTGCATTCCGAGCATAAACTGCACTTGGTTTGTACATTGCTCTTGTACTATATTCACTATTTCAATTTTCTATTATTTTGATAAGAATTCGTATGAGTGTTCCTGTGAATGGGTATATTGACCTATAATTTTCTTTAGTTTTGTCTGTCTTTTAATATGGGAATAGAACAAGCTGGGGAGCAGTCACTTTGATATTCTGTAAAGGTTTTTGTAGAATTACTAGTATATCTTCGTTAACTGATAACCTTCATAAGCTTTGGGATCTTACCCTGGATGATTATTTTTAGGCAGATTTTTACCTGAAAATTTCTTTAATAACCATAGGACTATGCAAGCCATCTGCTATTTTGTAAATGAGATTTAGTAGTTTCTGTCTTTCATGGTATTTGTTATGTCATCCAGTTTGTCAGTCTTACTGGCAACATGTTGGGTTTTTATCCATTCTGTCATTTTGTGCCTTTAAGTGTGACATTTAGACTATTTCTATTCAGTGTTAGTATTGACAGGTGAGTTACAATTCCGGTCATCATACTGATTCTTACCTACAGCTTTTATGCTTCCTGTGTTACCATTTCATAAGAGCTGTGAGTTTTTACTTTCAAGTGTTTTACACTGGTAAATATCAACCATTCTTTTCAGGGTTTGGTGTACTTTTGAACATTTCTTATAGAGCAGGTCCAGGGGTGACAAATTCCCTTAGTGTTTAGTTGTTTGGGAAAGATTTAATTTCTCTTTCATTTATGAGACTTAGTTTTGCAGGATACAAAATTCTTGACTGATAGTTATTGCATTTAAGAAGGCTAAAGATGTTATCTCAGTTCCTAAAAGTTGTTAAATATTCTTATTATTATTTTAATATTTTTAGAGTACTAGTAATTTCACATCTCTCTCATTCCAGACATTGATAATTTGCTTATTTTCTATTTTTCCAATATCAGCATTTAATACTTTAAATTTTTCACTAAGCACTTCTTTAACTTCATCCTGCAAATGTTTACATAGTATTTTTTATTTTAATGGTGGTCTGAGCTTTTTAATTCCCCTTGTGATTTTCTGTTTTTTATCAGTGGGGTATTTAGAATTAATTTTCTTTTTCTTTTTCTTTTCTTTTCTTTCTTTCTTTTTTTTTTTTTTTTTGAGAGAGAGCCTGAGATCCTGAAGCTGTCCCCCTGGGTAGAGTGCTGTGGCATCACAGCTCACAGCAACCTCCAACTCCTGGGTTCAAGTGATTCTCCTGCCTCTGCCTCCCAAGTAGCTAGGACCACAGACGCCCGCCACAATGCCTGGCTATTTTTTTTTTTTTTTTGGTTGCAGCCATCATTGTTGTTTGGCAGGCCCAGGGCTGGATTTGAACCTGCCACCTTAGGTGTATATGGCTGGTGCCTTAGCCACTTGAGCCACAGGCACCAAGCCAAATTAATTTTCAAGTA